>JAVSCE010006893.1:0-112479 GCA_032199065.1 Smutsia gigantea | reverse complement strand
AAGTTGCATTGTTTACATAGATATTCAGGTTCTCAGATAGGAACTTTGATATCTTGAATCTGAGGATTAAAACATCAAGATACATATGAATATAGAGAGCTGTGCTTTGTTTACACCTCAAATATTCTTAAAGGTTACTGTTTTTTTATATGTTGTACAATCAAACTTACATAAATAGGTTTTGTAAATGTACTGACTGTACAGTTATTTTTTCCCTAAGTCAGATTTTTGGTTGAAATTGTTAAATCAGATATTTCCTTTGTCAAGCATTTACATTTGAGACCTGGGTTATAGAATTAATTATTTCATATAAATTACTTTTCCAACAGGCATATATATTGAAATCTGTATATATTTACCTTTATCCAATCCATTTTAAGTGCAAAAAAAACTTCACATAAGTAAGAAACTGATCAGCCACAGGGGGGAAAAACATTTTCTGGAGAATTATTTTAAAAAGAGTCATGCTATGTTAAATAGCAGTTAAAAGGGAAGCTATAATATAACTGAGATAGTATAGAGGATTCAACTTTTTTATAAAACAGACTCTTTTAGGAAACTGTTTTTTGTGGTGTGATGGGTCCTGGAGTCCATGCTAAGCACAGAGATATAGGCACAGGTCAGGCTCTAGCTCCAAAAAGATAGCCTGTCATTTAAAAATAGAATTCTATGTATATTGTTGCTGATACTTGAGTTACTTTGCATAAATTATGGGACTTAAAAAGTGAACTACAGATTAAAAATCTTACTTGGTGACATACTCTAAATTTTAAAGAGATTAAATTTGCTCTGCTGATCTCTGCATTCTTAATACAAGTATTTTACAGTTGCCTGGCAAGTCCAGAATTGGAGGATTTGTGCCACTCAGAGCATATCCTATGTAGTTATTAATAATATACTCTTGATTTACCTGATAAGATGAAGCAGACACAGACGCCTCCCAAGTTAACAATAGTGTATGCAAAGGAATGTCACTCTAATTTCGGTGAAGTCAGCACAGCGTCCCCCCCATGACAGGCCCCTGTATGGAGCTGCCTAGAGCAGCAGTTGGGAGAGAGGAAGGAGCTGCTCCATCTAGTGGTGGCGATGTAGCACCCTCTAACAAAACTAACCCATTCTGGGCAGATACTACCTTTGAATCACCACCTGCTTATGGAAATAATCATAAATCCATTATCTAATTTGATCCTAAAAACCGATGAGAGAAGAGGAAAACGAGTTGCCGGCTCTCTTGTATATGGAGAGAGAGTGAGGGACTGGGCCGGGGCCATATAGTACGCACTCTTGGGTCTCAGACCTTTGGTCCTGGGCTTCCTCTATTCTCCTTCATTTGTGCAAAGCAGTGGCATTAGGTCACGTCAAGTATTCTTTAAAACATTTCACTATTCTAACTGTAAGATGCCAAAATGTCCAGTCACCCAGCCCAGTTTAGTATTATCTCATTTGAATGACTAGCCAAGATTTTCATCAGTATTCTGATGTCTCAGAGACTGCACTTGCTTCTGTATATGGGGGTGATGGAAACCCCCAAAACGAACAGAGGCTTCATATGAAAGTACTGATAATGTCCTGCACTGACAATAACAAAAGACTTAACGGACACGCATACTAAACAGAGAGGTAAAAACCAGCTCAGTGGAACAGCGCATGAACTACCTGTGAAATGGAGTAGATGCTTCAGCTTGCTGACCTTTTCCTAAGCAGAAAGAGAAGCCACCCACCCCAAACCTGCAACTCCCAGCACTTCCCATTGCCTCTGAACACAGCCGAAGCTTCAGCTCATCACATGAGGCTCCTCGAGAACTGTTCACAGGCAGTTTTCAGTGATGTACACTTGAAGGTGATGACATCTCAAGTACTAAGGTGCAGTCTAATTAAAGAAGATTCAGCGGGGAGATGAAGGGTAGAAAGGAGGAAGGGTGCCTCTTTCCATCCTGACATTCAGGTGTTCAAACAGAACTATGAAGAGTGCCCTCTGTTTATATATTGAAGATAATTTTAAACTTGGAAGCTTTTCATTTTAATGAATGAGAGATCACAAACGAGGAGACATGTGATTTAAAAAATCTTTATAGATATAGGTATGTTTACCTGTATAGTTTTATTATGCTTTTCTGAAAAAAATAAACTTTGGGTCATGATGCAGCATATTGTATTACTTTTTCTTTATTTAATCTTCAGTCTGGGGAATCTACTAGTCAAAATAAGCTCTGGCTTGGGTTCAAAGTATTTTTCAATCTAATGCCATAAAGCAGATGAGAGCAAAAAATATAAAAATAAATAAGAAACAAGATACCAAATAGGAAAATAATGGTCATATTTGTTCATATTATTAAATTGATTAATGCATTTGGGATTTTTTAAGTCACCACCAGAAAGCATACAGGTGGGCAGGAAACATAACGTTTATAATAACTTATTTTCATTTTTATCATTTTTTTTTAAGAGTTGGAACTTTGAGGCCATATTCCTTGGAACATCCCAGGAGTATTATTCCATTTCCATTTTTCTTCCTGACTGTATCCTGATAAATTTATCATCCTTGCATTATCAAACAAGCACTTTATCTTTGGAATTGCTTTATGGATTATTCCTTTTTCACAATATGGAGGGACCAATGATTAGAATCACAGTAACATTAGAAGGCTCAGTCGGCTGCATTCTAAAGTTGTCCACAGCTTGTTTTGTGTCTACTGGGTTCACTTTATTTTTTCCTTCATGACATCTGCCAACCATGTTTCAACAGAGACAAATGAGGGTTCAAGGAAACTTTACTCTTGAAGGGTTTCAGACTGGGAATAACTGTGACACCTTCCCTACTTGTCAGGAAATATAATTCCAGTACAAAAGCATTTTTTGCTGAAACAATGGCAGAAAAAAATGGTAACATGTTCTTGGTTTGCTTCTAGTAGCATTCATAGCTTTGAGAACTAAGTTCATCTCTACTATGGGGCCTCCACAAGATTATTCAATAGAATCACTGTCTTTTATCTTTTTGTTGCTATACAAACTAAAAAAATAAGCAATTGGAGTGGATAAAGAATTCTTAAGTCACTCTTTGGTTCTATGTTCCTATCTGAGTTTATATATCTTTGCTATTATTGAAATAATTAAATAAAAAAAAAAAATTCAACCAAGACTATCTCATAGTGGGAAAAGGAGCATTAAAATATAGCAGTCAGGCTTGGTAAACTTCTACGTAGTCTAGAAAACCCAATGCAAATCACATATTAAGAAACACCTTAAGTCTCGACAGGAAATCTCTAAAACTCTGTTTCTTCTGCTGGTGGAAACCCCGCTACATAACCTTTTTCTTCACACTTACAGATTCTTAACCTGTGATGTTTCTATATCATTAATGATGATTTAGTATAATTTCTAGAAGTAAATATGCTAGATGAAATTCAGTTTTCTTTAAAAACAAAGGTCTTTCCTTAAAAAAGAATGACATCAGGAAATTTCATTTATCCTTAATAATAATAAAAGGTATTCTGTTATTTGGGAGAAAATTGATATAAAACAATTTAGAGCTACTTGAGTGGTAAATGTAGCCTCCACTAGCCTCAACTTCGTTATCAACATCTAATCATCTAATAACTTCAGCCAACCTGATAATTTTCACTAGCCAACCAATCGCATGAATTATAAGTTAGAAAAATCTGAATAATTTATCATTTTTAAAAATGTTTTATCAGTTGCATTTGTAATTTTTTCCCCTGGAGCTAATGTAAGACATTACAAAATGTGTCTATGCTTCTGACTTCGCTGGATAAGAAAAATAAAGAAAAAAATCAGTACTTCTTTGAATTCAACACCGGCACCATATAATATTCATAACCTTTGTTTCTCTAATTTTCAGTTTCTCTCTCTCTGAAAGCCAGACTGCTGGATGAAATAAGCACTTTTTTTAATGTACCAAAAATCTTTGCATGTATTTCAAAGCACTCTGGGCATAGGCTAGGTATTCATTTCTTCTGCTGTTATTGTGAATAGGTGTGTGGGAGTCTGTTATGTGGTAGGGATCAGAGTAGCAAGAGAAAGGTACAGGTCAGGAAAACCAAATGCAATATTCATCTCTGTAAATACTTCAACACAAAGATGTAATGGTCAAATTACTGAAAGGCAAGCTTTGTCCTCAAACACTATCGAAAGATATACTGTGAAAAGAATAAGACAGATGGAATAAAATGGAAATAAGGACAAAGAAGATTGGCAAAAACCAAGTCAACTTTTAGTATGATTAAAATGTCACTGCTTGAGGCTAATTTTGTTAATGTTAAAAAAATACAGTGTTGACTGTGATCCAAACATAATTGGCAGAAATTATAGCATGAAATTAAATATATATACATACTCAATAAAGACAAGGAAAGGGGGCCCTAAAACATTAAATACACTATGTTCTTATTTCACTTATTTTGTCAAATTCTTCCATCAGAATGCCTTCATGCCAGTCATTAATTATTTTGAAACATAATAATTTCAAATATCTAGGTAATTCAGCACGGATAACTTAAATAAATGAGATTTGCTTAGATATACTGTGCAATTTGAATATCTACTCTGCGAACCAGTGTTGTTCCAAAATAGCATTTCATTTGCACAGTATCTCTTAGATTACACAAGATAAATTTATTTAAATTGCAAAATTGTTGCATATATATATAGCAACCCTATAGCTTTCTATTTTCATTTCTACTTTTACCACAAACATGAGAAGGATGTCAGTGGCAATGTCATATTTGGAGACACATAGATGTTGGTGTCAGCAAATACATTTTAACAGGAATAAATATAGCCACATATAAATAATAATATTGATGATTATCTTATGATGACCATTTGTTCTATATAATATATATGCATTATACTAAAAAGAAAATATTAAAATGTAAATAGTTACTGGCAAATATACTTTAGCTAACTGAAATTAAGCACCCCCCCCTCAATCGCTTCCTTTTTCAGATTTTCTGGTGTACCTATTGCTTGCATTATGCAATATTTTATATATAAAATTTTCTATATGCTATCAAATTGAGGACAGGGATGCATACACATAAACCTTCAGCCTAGAGAAAAAGGAGACACTCAACAATGCTATGGTTTCTCCTACCTTAACACATATTCTTTGTGTTACTGCTGATTTAATGGTTTACTTTGCCTGTAGAGCGACCATTGGTGAGAAGATTATATCTATTCACTATTGCACCACTGACTCCTAGAACATCCCTGCACACAGTCAAGCCTCAATATTTGCTGAATGACGGCATAAAATAAATCAGATATATGATGAAAGGACAAATAAGGGATTTTGCATAACAGACAATGAGTTTTTGATTGGCCAAAAAATTCATCATGGACTTAAGGAGTAAATGTCCTTGGTGAGAGTAAAAGAGAATACTATCACTGAAAATGGCCATTTCTAGGCATTTGTAAGAACATAGCATTTCAAGAAAAATAATCTTGTTGTATTTTAACACATTTGAATTAAATGTGTAAATTTTGTATATTGAGTTGGGCATTTTAATGTTAGCCTGATAACTAATACACCCTCTTTGTCCATATATTTTTTAGTAGGGAGAGAAGATAACTGGGAATTACCAATTGGGAAGCCAATTCATGGACAGTTACTGATGGTTGAAAGAGAAAATTAAGTGAATTAGGTGACTGGAGGAATTACCTACTAATTATCTACCTATTTTTACACTGATCCATTGATTTATTTTAGTCCATAGTCATCTAACACTGATAAATATAGTCAAGCCACTGTTGTTCTTAGCATAAGCCGATTTTCTCATTTATTTATTACAAATTAAGCTGTAGAAATGCTGGAATCTGTCAATTAAGTCATAAGCTCCACTTTTTGCTTCCTGTGCTTTCTGAGCTTTCATCAGGATAGGCAGTTCCCAAGTAGGGTATGGTCTCCGTACTTCCACCCATGGTCTGCATGGCAACCTGTGAGGGGACCTCCACTGTCCCGTCCTGGACACCACCCTGGGGCACTGGAGTGACCCCAGAGGTACTTCCAAGATCAAACTTACTTGCCTCGTATTACCCACCCCTCACACACATGCACACTGAAGGAGGGTAATTGTAAATAAAAATTTTAAATCCAAACAAGTGAAAATATGAATGTCTGTTTTAATGTAAAATCTCCTTGCTGATGTATCTGAAAGTGAGAAAGACCTAAAAGTGGGAGCAACTCTCCCCTCGGGTTTGGGGTGCTGTGGGAGGCCTGTAGACGGCAGCTGCCTAGTTTGGTCACCTGCCTGTGGCGGGTGGGGTCGGCAGTCTCAGAACAGGACAGAAGTAAAGTAAGGTGCTCCCAACCTACTGGGGGTTCCATAGGCCCCTCTTGATGGGCACCCTGTGCCTTGACCCAGACCCTGAGCATATGTATTTTAAAGTGTGCAAAGGAATGAAAATCATGTGCTGACAGCTACCAGGGATTACACAGCAAGCAATTATAAGTCCTTCGGACAAGGAGGAGGTACTTTGGGGTCTCAAATAAAGAAAAATCTTTGTGCAACAAGGTGAGGAAGGAAGAATATAGCCACAAGGTCGTGCAACACTCATCTGCAGCTCAGAAGGCAGCATTGTTATCCTTCCTGAGCACAAAAGAAAAGTGAAACTAAACATAAGGCATTACTCTGAAAACTAAATAACATCTCTGTCTGTCTTTCTGCTTCTGTCTCTCCCCGTTTAGTCGAACCACGCGAAACAAGCACGATACGTAGAGGGTACGCAGCGCTTTTCCTAGCACACACTCAATTCCAGACACAGGGCATGTTTATTTCTCTGTGTTTGGCAGACCCGTAGGAGGCAGGCAATGCTAGCTGGCCGAGTGTTATTGAATGGCTGTGTCTACATACACAAACGGAAAGGTGAACAGCCTCTTGGATTTTGCATGCACATGGCACAGCAGATTCAGTGAAATATTTTTGAGCTGTACATGTTACAAACACAACTAATATTTATCATATCATTTCATGAATGTTTATAGTGAAAGCTTTCTCTCCCCAAAACAGCAGCTATTCAGGTGGTTCCTTTGTGGACCGTTCTCCGTGTCTCCGTGTCTCATGTTGACAAAGCAGAGAGAAACCCAACAATTTCAATCACCTGTTAGAATATGTTTTTCTCCACCAAATTCCCAGTTTCTTTTTAGAAATGGCATGGTTTACTTACAGCAATAGTGTAAGTTGGATATAATGTGTTTTCTATCTATGTGAATTGTGAGCTCCTCAAAAGGAAGTAGCAGGTTTTGCTCCTGTCTAGAGCAGCCTCTAGCACAGAGCCTAGCACATGGCCATAATCAGACAGCTACTTAGCAATGGAAATATTGTGTACAAATTAAATAGGTGGAAAATTTAACTTACAAAGGGGTGCCAAAGCAATTTTACAGATAGAAGGAGCAAAAATAATTATTGGTGGACTAGCAGGTAATTGAAAATCAAGTGGCACTTTGTTTTGATTTCTACACCAATTTCCAAAGATTAAAAAGAAGAAAAGAAAGCTAAGAAAGAATAAGAGAAGAAGAAAGCAAATGGAAGAGGGGCCATGCCGAGTGGGACTATCACAACAATTCCGTGTCTTCGAAAATGTCAAAACGTGCTCATTTTTATCTTTAACCTTCATCCTATCCTTTTATTGTCTAATATTGCAGTTGAACTTAGACTAACACAAAATAAACAGTTGCCAGCAAACTCAGGCCATTACTTTCTCTTAATCAAAAATAATCACTTTGATTATTAGTTGATTTAATTATATACGTGAATTGATGCTCTGTATTAATATTTTTGTGTGTTTAACAATTATTAGGGAAAATGTCTTCCTAAATGTACATCTTCAGTTTTTAAGTTTGCCCTGGGCTCCAGACAATTTATCCTATTCTTTTATGCAAATATACATTGTGAAATTCTACAAGAACTACAAATATTTTCCCAATTGAAACCAGTCACTCCTTTAGCCTACCTGGTATCATCACCACCACCACATAGCAGCTCATTAGAAGGTGCTTTGAATTTTTTTTCTCCGACTTTGTGTGAATGTCTGTGTCATGTGTCCGTGTGTATGCATGCACATGGGAGTGTGTATCTGGAAGGTGAAGGGGTTGATAGATGATACCAGTGAGAAGAGGAAGTGCCCGCAGGCTGCATTGTATTGGCTGTGGTTTAACTCCTGACTGCCTGTGGTTTTCATTAGTCTTTGAGGCTGTGACTTCCCTCCAAAGCTGTCCAGGGACAATGACAGAATAGGAACCTATGCCCACCTGATTCCTCCCAGGGCAGCTCTCCATTTGCTTTTCTAAAGAAGATGCTTAAACTTCACCCTATGCCAATACCTGAAACATTGCCACCCCACGATACCTCCTGTGGATTTCCTGCCTATTGTCCCGCTTCTTGGCTAGCCCATGCCACCTGGCACTTCAGACCTAGACAAACATCACATTTTAGAATTCTGTTCCTTGCGTTAAAGGTGGTGGTGGGAAATTGTGTTTGTTGGACTGGAAGGGTCTGTATATAGCACTCCTTTGTGACACAGGCTTTGAATGGGTAGATGCTGTCAAGACCCTGGTTGCTTTTCCTGAGCTCTCTGTCCCTCTGAGCCCACTGGTGCCTTACGACGCCAGTAGGTACTCTGGCAGCAGCTCCGCTACAGGTTACTTTGAAAACTTCTCTCTTTGTTTTGCAGTTTCATTATGTCGTCACCCGGTGTGAATATCTTTTTATTTATCTTTGTTGGGATGTGGGGAATCCCCCAAATAAGGATGGGTGGGTTTTACTGAATCTGCAACCTTTTCACCCATCTTTGAATTTTTTAATGGACATGGTGCTTGAGAACTGCATGAAATACATTTGTAGGAAATGAGACACATTTTTTTAAATGAAATACTTTTTTTCCCCAAAATATTGTAGCCAGAGAAATAATCCACAGAATCATGAAATTATAGATAGGGTTGAATAATTGGGAAAATGTAAGAAATCAATGTCAGTTCCTAGTTTGCCTTTTCTTCATCGTATTTTTTGTTTTCTTGTGGATAAGGCTGTAACAGGTTTAAGTAACAGGCTTAAAATATGTACAAAATTTGTGTTGTAGAATATATTTATTCCTTGACGTTTCTTATTAGCTAGGCATAATTACCTCAATGTGAATTGGGCTGGGGAACCCATGATTTTCCCGGTGATGATGGATGACAGGATGTTATCTCAAACTGTGAGATGGGAGGTAATTCAGTTTTCACAGAACATTTATGTAATGCTCATTGAATTAATCCTTGGGTTATGTGGCATTTCTTGTTTAAGGTAAAACCCTGCCGTTTGCCGCTCCTCTCCAGGGCGACCGCATTCGCTCATGCAGGGGCCTCACCTCTCTTCCAGCCACACCGCTTGGTCTCTTCTTCACATTTCTCATCTCAGTGTCTGCTTTTTCATCTGTATGGCCCTCTACCACCCTCCCTAATAGTATCTACAGTTTTCAGATCATTTCATATCATTTATCAGAGCTCTGTCCCTCAAACTGTATGTCATGTGAAACACAGAATTTATATCTTAATCTGTAAAGAAAATGAATTGTGCCTTTTCCTCAATCACTATGACTTTTGAGAAACCTAGGGCCATTATCAGACCTTGCTTCTTGTCATCACTTGAAATCGTTCTATTTCTGAAACATCAAACTCCAAATTCTTACCTGCCTGCAGCCTTTTCTTGTCCTAGCTCATATTCCCTTATTTTGATTATGTTGGTCCTTCAGCCACATGGAGCTTCCCAATCCTTGCCCATGTTTATCTCTTCTTACCAATATTATTAAAACAATCCCCCTGCCATGAATCATTCCTCAGTTCTGGTCCCTCCCCCTCACTACCACTAGAATGATATTTCTGTAACAAAAATGTGACTGTCATTCTCTATTCAAACTGCTTATTCAGTAGGTCACCAGTTAGCTCACAAAAGGCAAGGAGGCCCTTAGTAATCTAAAACTGGGCTACGTCTCCAGCTCACCCTATCTGCGTGCTGCATAATGCTGCAAGTCTGCACAAACCAAACTATTTGTAGTTACACACATGTGCCATTATTTTTCCATTTCTCTGTGCCCTTTCATGAGAAGTGTTCTATTTGGAATACCCTCCTCAGCTAGCCAGAGCTGACCCCACGCATGCACACGGATGTGCGCCCACATGTGTGCACACATTTCACATGCTTCCTCCTAACAAACTCTTGTCATTTAAGAATGCACCAAAGTGTCTCTATCCCCCTGGAAAGCCAACCACACCTCTGAGGGTGAGTCAAGAGCTATTTCTTTGTGCTACATACCATCCCACTTAGATTACTCGCCTATAATTTGCATGTAGTCATTGTATTTATCTTTTCCTCCACCAGACTGCTGTTGCCGTCTCAGCAGATTGTGTTTTTGACATACAGTGGAGTATCTTCCACGTTGGCGGCATTAAAAGAAAAAAAAAAGCCATAGGGATGGCCACTTAAAAAGAACATCCCTCTTCCCCATCAACTAACATTTTACTTATCCCTAGAGACCTCTCTCCCTCCTCTCCTCGACAGCACTTAGCTGGCATTTTCATTGGAGATTTATAAAACTAGCTCTATTTTTTCAGGAGTGGAATAGAACATCTCAAACAAAACTAGTTCAATACCCTGAGCTTCTAAATTCTAGGAACTTTCCCCAAAAAGGTTACATTCATCATCAGAAGGCCTTTCTTAAGCATCTCTGTGTGCTGTGGATTTGATTTCCCAGAGTTCTCATCCACCTCCAGCCCCACCGAACACCCTTCTCCCTCCAAACCCTATCAGCAGGCAGGAAAGTCCTTTTCACCACCAGTGATGGGCACTAGAAAGCATATTCAATCACACCATCAGATATTGTCAACTTAATCTGTAAAGTATATACTTTTTATTAACTTGGGAAAGCAGCGTTATAGCTTCCTTTCACTTCTGCACCTGCTGCTTATGATATGTTCAAGAAGGAAGGCTGACCCTTAGGCGGCCCGACCGTCAAGCTGCGGTCACGTCTTTTGCACGTGGCCAGCGGAGCCAGCGCCACAGATAACCAAACATGAAATGCATGATGGAAAGACTTCCTAGCAAGTAAAAGCACTAGGTTTATAATACCTTAAACAAGAAATGCCACATAACCCAAGGATTAATTCAAAGAGCATTACATAAATGTTCTGTGAAAACTGAATTACCTCCCATCTCACAGTTTGAGATAACATCCTGTCATCCATCATCACCGGGAAAATCATGGGTTCCCCAGCCCAATTCACATTGAGGTAATTATGCCTAGCTAATAAGAAACGTCAAGGAATAAATATATTCTACAACACAAATTTTGTACATATTTTAAGCCTGTTACTTAAACCTGTTACAGCCTTATCCACAAGAAAACAAAAAATACGATGAAGAAAAGGCAAACTAGGAACTGACATTGATTTCTTACATTTTCCCAATTATTCAACCCTATCTATAATTTCATGATTCTGTGGATTATTTCTCTGGCTACAATATTTTGGGGAAAAAAAGTATTTCATTTAAAAAAATGTGTCTCATTTCCTACAAATGTATTTCATGCAGTTCTCAAGCACCATGTCCATTAAAAATAATTTGAAAAGAGAATTAATGTCACATAATTCACCTTTTCATTATGTTCTATGATTTTAAAGATTCTAAAAATCTAAATTAGCAAATTAATAAGACATTACGTAAGATTTCATTTTTAAGAAATAAAAGGGAATCTGCATTCAAAAACATATTCTAGTTAAATGATAATGAATACTATTATTGGTTGTACAAAAATATTTTTCAGAGACTCAATGAACATGTATAAAATTGAAAGCAAATTTAGCCCAACTAAAATAAGACTATGGTTTAACAGAATAAATCGCTTTCAAAGATATTAGAAATTAAAATGAACTTAAATTAGTCATTTCAAATTAATTTAGAATTCTAATTTATTTTTAAAGTTTTTGATAGCTGTTCATTATTCTCTTTAATATGTATACTATGTAAGCTTAGATGAATTAATCTAAATGAACAAAATATATATCCCCCTCCCACATACTGTGATGCTAAATGTTCCATTTGAGTGATTCCCGTTCACTGCCAAACAAATCATGCTGGTGTTATACAGGTAGCTCTTATGCTAAAATGTACTATGATATTTCAAACTAGAAGTAGAATGTTTGACTGTGTTTGGAGGTAATACATTC
Source organism: Smutsia gigantea (assembly GCA_032199065.1). Classification (NCBI taxonomy): domain Eukaryota; kingdom Metazoa; phylum Chordata; class Mammalia; order Pholidota; family Manidae; genus Smutsia; species Smutsia gigantea. The sequence continues at coordinate 100,259 of JAVSCE010006893.1, read as the reverse complement.
TAGTGATTCTTTTCATAACTTAGCACATAAAAGTCGTTAATCAGTTCCTTAGGGAACAAATTTCCCCCTGAGTCCAAAGTGAAGAGACATGCATAGAAAACTGATGAAATTAAATTGTTTTATCCTACAGCCAAAAAGGAACCTTCAGAAGGTACCTAGCAGATATTATTACTGCAAGAAAGACACACAATTAAGTAATCTTCAGCAATTGGAAACCTAACTCATTTTTAGTGATTTCCAAAGCAGAAAACCCCTAAGAAACTTATTAAGTGTGAGTCATTTTTTAAATGTAGAATTTAATACCCCATGCCACCATTTCACTATATGTTAAATTCTCGGTATCACTAGCTCAGGATTATTAAACCCTGCCTCTGGCAACCACCAATCTGTTCTCTATATCTTGTTTATTGTTGGGTTTTTTTGTGTTGTTTTTAAGATACCATATATAAAAGAGATCATACACTATTTGTCTTTCTGCCTGACTTATTTCACTTACCATAATATCCTCAAGAGTCAACCATTCTTTTTTAGGGCTAAATAATATTCCACTGTAAATATGCCATATTTTTCTTTTCTACTCCTCTGACAATAGACACTTAAGTTGCTTCCCTACCTTGGCTATTATATGCAATGCTTCAGTGAATGTGGGGGTGCACATATCTTTTCAAGTTAGGTTTTTCCTCTTCTTCAAATAAATATTCACAAGTAGAAGTGCTATATCCTATGATAGTTCTATTTTTAATTTTTTGAGGAATGTCCAAACTGTTTTCCATAGTGGTTGCATCAATTTACATATCCACCAACAGTATACAAGGGTTCCCTTTTCTCAAATTTGTTGTAACACTTACTATTTCTTGCCTCTTTAATAACAATCATCCTAACAGGTGTGAGGTGACATCTCATGTGGCTTTGGTTTGCATGTCCCAGATGACTGATCACAGCCGGTTCTATATTCCTTCACTACAAATACAAACACAAGAAAACAGTACCCCTGCATGCATCAGGTGGTAACTTACACCTATTTATTTTCTGCACTGTTCTTTTCATCTGGTGTGATAGTCTGTATTCATCCTTATTTAACTGGGCCCTGCCCTACTGTTTTGTAAGCACTGTTGCTGTTTCTCAAAAGCACCCTTAATTTGTGGTCTACCTGCCCAGGGTAGATTTTGTCCCCTTTACACCGATGTGGGCACTCTGGTTTCACCAGCTGACCACACAGGACACTCAGGACAAAACAGAAGCCTGGGCGACTGAGACAGAAAGTGAAAAGAAAACTTCCAGTGGACGATGTGGCGCTTAGCACCTGACATACTGTGACTGCTTAGTGAGATCATCAATGAGTTCTAAAGTCCCTGATATTTGTAAATTTTACTCATTATGCAATTCTAATTATATGATTATAGGAGACACATCTGTACCTCAGGTTTATCTCCCCAGACTTAGCACTACTGTTTCACACATAATATAAAAAGAGAATTATCATTGTACTCACACCAAGACTATGGGAGATATTTCTCTGGAAGACATATATTGTTAGCATCATGAGAGTTCTTTTTTCTTGAGCATGAGTTTTGTTTTTTACAATATGAGTTCTGTAAATATTGTAACTGACACATTCCTATCAGCTTTAGATGCAATAAAGCTTAAAGACAAATCTCTGCATCATTTCTAAGAAGTATAAAGGAATTCATGGCATGCTAATTCTTCAGAAAACATATTTTCCCCTCTCTACCCTGGCTCAAAGTTCAAAGAGTACCCTAGAGTCAAATACGTTACTTGAGGGTGGAAATGCTTTGCTCTCCTGTATTATTTTTCATATTTATTTGTACTTAACTCGTGTTGTCATGCTGCATGTGTCTTGTGAATTGCTTTAAATATTTTTTAAAATATTGAGAATAAAGAAAAATATGTAAAGAGCCAAAGAATAAGAGAAATGCTTAAACCATTTTAAGGAGACAGTTGTACTTGTGAATTTTTTCCAGATTTCTATAGTATCGACTTGATCTCAATTCTCCGTCCATCAATATTAATTTCACCATAAATGCAATTTCAGCCAATAAAAAGATACCCAACAATTTAACTGCATTTAACTTCACATAGAGTTACCATTTAAATTTGGGAGTCAAAATAAAGCTTATAAGAACCCCCCAACACACAAACACACACTAAAAAATATTGACAATCCCTGAAATATCAGTGTCTTTTAATTCACAAAATCATGCTTTGGGAGTAGATCCTATTAAAACCCCCAACCCTTAGAAATTTTACTTCACATTATTGAAAGATTTTTTTCCCTTCAATTTTAAATGTGAGTCAAAGGGAAAAGAGGCTCCAATATTAATGCTAGTTATAGGCTATTTAAAGTGAAAGAAAGAGCTTTGTTTTTCTTTTCATTACTTCGTCACTGCACAATTTGGGCCTCAGTTTCTCATTATTTATGCAAGGATTTGAACTAGATGATTTCTAAAATTCTTAAAGCCTATCTAAAGGTAGAGAAGCAGTTTAAAGGGAAGTGAAATATTAATATTCTTGGTTCAACATATAAGTTTTCAAGAAAAATTTAGTTCTCAAAGTCAATTTTGAAAAAATTCAGTTCTTAATCATTTTTCTTTTAAATGAGAACCAAGTGTCTATCCACCAGAAACAAAATTAATTTGTGTAACTTCAAGGGAAGCCAGCAATAAGATCTTTATGGAAAACATTGAATAATATAATTATTTGATGGCAAAAAAGTCACCTCATCAAACTGCTATGAAGTCATACAGGAAAATTTGAATTTTTGAAAAATCTCCTCTCTATATAATAGAAAATGTTTTCCTTTTTGTGACAACAGGATGAACTACTTTTTTATTACCTTTACCTTTATATCACATATCCATATGTACAATTAAATTAACATCTTTAAAATTATAAAAAATATGTATATATGTCCACATGGAAATTTGTGCCAGTGATTATTTTTTAAGTAGAAACAGTGAATCACATATTCAACTGAAAACTTGTACTGGTTGTTCAAGTAGTTTCCAAGTAACTTTGAAATCACCCTTTCTAAAGTTACCAGAGGACAGGATAGCACATGCCGCTGAAACGGACACCAAGCAACAGCATATGTTTCACTTCATCCACCCAAAGAATAAGCATGCAGGGTTTAAAGAAAAAAGTTGGTCCACAGTACTGTTTCGTTTACCCTCCACCTCCACTACTAAGGCATCTCGAAGGCTGGGAAGGGCCTGAACCCTCTCCTCTCTCCCACCATAGTGAGGCCAACACCCAGGCCACTTCGCTGCTGCTGTGGAGCTGGGGGTGGGAACGGGTATGGAGCTTGGACTGGTGTAGGTTGGGACCCCCAACATCTCTAGATTCCCCGGGAGGCTAGTTGGTTCTGTGTATCTGAGACCAAGATATCTAAATCTATGTTTGCTGTTTTTTTCCACTTGAAAAACGGAGTTGCAACACTCATGAGGTGTGATGACGTTTGGTAGGGGTTCCTGAGTTGACACAATGAGTCCACAACCCTCACCCTCGGACTTACGAGGGGACATCAGAATCAGAGGCAACTCTTTGATGTCTCATCTCTGCTCATGGAAAGTCCAGCCTCTCTGCCCTTTGAGACTCCATGCATGAAATATTCTGTTCTACGTCTAACAGCATTTCATTTATAATTTAGCCATAGCTCATCATTTACCTCAGAGAAATAGCATGAAGTTTAATGAGACCGGGTCTAGAGGATCTGTGAGCTTTTTGGAAGATAGACAGCCCATAAATCGTTCATGAAATATTAGAATGATCAGAGTTTTCATTTCCCGGTAACAATTTTTTTTTAAAGGCTCTAATAGCTTCAAAATCAGAAATCACAAAACCATATTCTCAAACCCCTGCTTTTATACTTTCTTTTTCACATTTTATACTAACATACGTTTTAGAAAATGTAATTAGGTGGCATTGGTGTTAAGTTTGTGTCTTTCTTATATTTGCACCTGGATATTCATTTATACAACTGAATGCTTTATGAGACCCTATCATATGTTAGCATTAGCCAAGGCCTGAGACTGAAAAGAAAGGAGCTGAAAAGATCTGACTGCTTCTCAGAGATGCTGGGTATAAATGGGAAATGCTAGTGATACCTATTCTTATGCATAATGTCTGCATTTTTATTTGCATTGCCTTATGACTTTTTTGAGTAATAACCATTAATCATAGTCACTGTGTAGAAAATGGTGCAGAAAAGTCATATCACAGAAAATGTCAAAATTTGAATGTTACTTTAAAACTGCTTTATACATATTTACACAAGTCCCAAGTTTAAACCATGTAAACACAAACAGGGACATGTGACACAAGCACACGTGGGCATTAACGGAGCAAACCAATTCAATACCACATAAATGAGTGGCTGGGGCCCACTTCAAATGTCAGATTCCCTGAAGGAACACAGAGCCACTGCAGGAACAATAGAACATCTGTTATTTGTAACAGGTTTACAAGCAGAGCTTGTGTGGGAACATCACAAAGGTTTACCAACACAACCACGTTTTTCAGGAATGAGCTGCAGAGTGGTGGATTCACCTCCCTTATTTCAACAGCATCTTTTGTTAACGTGTGTGTGCTCAGTGTAGGATCTAAAAACTAAGAGAGCCATTTTTGGTTCTTTTTTGCAGAAAATAAGTGAGGAAAAGAGAAAGTGCTTTGGGATATAATGCAAGTCGGAACAAATACAAGTATAATTCAGGAGTCCCTTTTCGGCATCTGCCCTCCCACTTGCTGGCATGCCACAGTTTTCTTATTCTCTTTAGGTCATAAATTTGTATGGATAAGGATGCTGCAATTTCTCAGTGATGAAAGGTTGACTAAACTTAAATGATGTTAGGAATTACTTGATCTTACCCTATGATTTTTAATGATTCACAGAAAATGCAAATAGTTGCTTCTAAATCCTCTTTTAGGAAGTAAATCCTTTGGACTTTCCTAGGTGTTGGTGCACAGTGATAATTTATGCTTCCAGGTTAGAGTCACTATTGAAATTGCTCACCAAGGTTATTACCTCTTGGCAGAAAAGGAAACATGGCCAGAGAGGACAGCCAAGGATGCCCTGATGCAACACTTGCTTGTGTTTGAGAAAACCCCTAAGTAAACTGGAAACGATTGCCTCTTTAAAATTTGTGGTTCTTTTACATTATTCCTTGTCTCATTACTTCAAGAATCTCTATTATTTCCTTGTGTCCATGACGGTAACGTCGGCACTGAAGTCCGATCTATGCGTCCACTGCCTCTGCACAAACACACCGACCCAGCGAGGAGCTGAGGCTGTTTTATTTTCCACAGAAAACCTTTCCCCAAGATCACCACTGACTTGCTCATTGCAGACCATTGTCCTCTGATGCTCACTCACTGCCTGACCACCCCCATCCTTCTGGGGTTCTTCTCACATACCCTCACGTGGAGGCATATTCCTTCCACAGTCTGGGTGACCACTCCCACTGCAACCTGTGACAGTGGCCGGGCGTCCACACCTGACCTCACAGGTGCCTGCGGCTCAGCCCCACCAGGGACGTCCGCTGCCTCCTCTGGCTACTGGGTCTGCCACCTGAGGGGCTCTGCTCTCACCTGCTGGAGACTTCCACAGCACATTATCAGGCTTCCTGGGTCCTTGCGTCCTCCCTCTCTTTCTTCTCCTTTGCTGATGTTAGTTTAATGGATTTTAGTTCTTAGGTCAAATGCTTTAAGAGAATTAGTAGGAAAATGTGTAAAAATAGCCCATTTCACCTCACCCCTCTAGTGGCCCCAGTGGAGCTCGTCCTGGGAACCTGTCCTGTTCCTGATCCACTCTGGCAGGCGGAGAGCCAAAGGTCAGGCCAGGAGCGTGCCGAGCTGAACTACACCAGCCTGCACCTATTGTCTCAGGATCGAGAAGGCATAGACTCCTCGGCCGCGCTGGGGAAGGCATCTGCGAGCACGAGGCCCCAGTGTCTGGCAACTAGGATGAACGAATATGCACACTAAACCAGGCCATGCGGGCTGCAGCAGAGGCCACTGGGGCACCTGTGGGGGCTGAGCAACGTGGGGAGATGGAGGCAGGGTGAAGACTCAGGCTCTCCCCGCTCACCCGCCAGCACCTCAAGTGCCAGGCAGCAGCTACTAAATCCCACTGAAATGTATCCATCCCGTCTGTTATTTATGTAGTAGTCACAACGAGAAGCTTTTTTTCTTACAGTTTCCGCTGAACTTTGTGCACTTCGTTCCAATTTATTTTTATTGGGATAATCAGCATTTATTCAAGTGTTCTTTTTTTTTCTTCAAATAGCATGCATTTGGTCCATTCTACACACCAGGCAATGTGGGCCCTGTACCCATCCTCAGGGGCGAGGAGGCTCCCCAAGGCTGGAAGGAGTGCCCAGCAAACACCACAGTTCTCCAATAGGTGCTGCAGTGTGTGCATAAGCAAACACAGCCTGACCCAAGGCAGACGGAGACCATGGAATGAGATGTTCAAACACGGAGAACAATGAGGGGCTTTCCTGATTCGGCAAGCTAGGGGAGGTTCAGGGTGGCAGGACTGAGGTCAGGTGCTGGGAAAGAGTGTTTGTTGTCTAAGTAGTGGTTTATCTGGCTACTCAAAAACAAGATCCTGGTGGAAGCTTGGAGCTCAAGTCTGGGCATGATTTTTACCAGACTGAGAAAGAGATAGGCAAGAGGGGTCCAGTAGGCATGATGGGGTTGGTGACAAAGGCAGAGGCCAGCTGGAGGCAGGATGGTGAATGGTCCTCCCCAGTGTGGGCAAGAGACAGAGGCACAGCAGTAGTGTTCAGGGGCTGCAGACCTTGGGACCAGAAAGACATTTCTACACCTTAAGAGTTCAATTCAAATGTCACCTTTCATGTGAAACTCCCTTCCAGAAGAAAACTGGTATTATGCGCACTGTTTCCACAACCATGTGCTTCTCCTGCTCTGACGTGGGTCCCTGCATGTTCTCAGTAGCAGGCGTTAACACTCCCTGCTGGGGTACAGGCTCCTGGTCGTCACAGCCCCCAAAGCACCTGCTTATAGACGGCTCATCACCCAATGGATGTGGTTGAATAAATATGATTAGAGTCCTTTTAATGGCTTTTTGATGGGGAAAATATCTTTGTGCATCTGTTAAAAATGCTAAAAGCATATTTATCACATTACATTACAACTTCTTCATCCCTTGATTCTTTCTCAGGAATCTTTGGAAATGTGAAACTGTATCCTTAATCATATTGAAGTCCTAAAATTAGTGTTGACCACAGCATTCTGCTCAAGCCAAGGAGGATTTTCAAAGTTAAAATAATGCTGAGAAAAGTTCTCAAAATGAAAAAAAGGTTCCAGTGATTTCAGGCATACCATTATAAATGCATATGCAGAATCCTTATCTTCCTTCCTCCTCAAAAGCTGACCTTCTATGACTAGTGATCTGACCCAAGTAATCTGCCTAAAGTGTAGAATATATATTAAAGGATAAAGGTCTCCATCCTGAAGAGGCTGTTCACGTACAGGCTGAAGACAATTGCTTGGCCACTGACCTACTCAGGCATACATGCCGTAGTGGCCAGTAAGAAAGCTCCATGTCATTACCAGTCATGTTACCAAGAGACTATTGAAAAGACAAACTACGGACAGCAAGTCCTGGGACCCAGAAAACGACACTCACCACTGCCAATAAGCCCAGATGCCCTCGGGGACCTTTTCTGGAGGGGAGGCAGAGCAAACCTCTTTGAGTCAGCCCTCTTGTCTGCATGTGTATTTTTAAATCCACAAATCTACTTTTCAGAAGGGTTTCAGTTGGCTATGTGTCCAGTATCAGAATTCTTACTAGAGAAAATATAATCAATCCCTCACTGGATCATCATCCTTGTCCATCCACAGGTGCTGGTGTGAATCCTCCAGGCAAAACCACCCCAGAGGTTTGGAAGTTAAAATAACAGCATGTTCACTTCCCATCAGGAAATGTTCATAAAATAAATTACATGTATATAGGGAATGTGCTTGATGACTCTAGAACTACTGGTTGCTTTGAAAAAATAAAACACATGGATTGTTATTATTTCAGCATTAAATGTTTAATTGAACTCTTCTGATATTGTCTGAACAATATGCACATTTAATTAGCATTTTTGTCTCATTACCTGGTTTCTTTGTTATCATATGAGCATGAGATATACTGAGTCAAAAAAGAAATACATTTTTAGGGCCCACTGGTTTTTTGATCTCTTGGCTGCTACCACTTGGTTTCCATCACCAGCCTTTTAAATTTGGGTATGTTCACAGGATCCCACTTTCTATGTCCATTTTGCGTCATTCTTTCCACAAGCCTGGATCATCACGCCTACTTCCATGCTCCATGGGTCATCTGGATGTTGGTTTCTCCCAGCTATCTACCTCCAGACCTTGCCTTTCCGAGTCCCTCAGAGTCTCCCTTTCTCTCCACCACCACGCTCACTCTGCTGGCGCTCTGCACCCCAGGAGGCGGAGATTTGCCTGATTCCTCCACCTGGGAGGTGCACCTTACTCCCCAGACTGAACAGCTCCTAGTGCTTAAATCAACCCCACACAGCTTTGGAGCCCTCTCTTCTGTGGCAAATGTGGTCATGTTCTCATTTCATCCCCATGGATTGAAAGAAGCAGGTTCCTTTCCTTCTTACAAAGAAAATGACAGTTGCCGATTTAAGGGCTTCCCAAGGTCACAGAATGGAAAACGGTGAGTAAGAACAGCAACTCTGGCTTGTTAATCATGCTATTCGCCTACTGCTCTTAATCACATTATTCAGTCAATAGTCCAAGCCTGTGACTATATGGTAAAAAATTAAAATGTGAGATTTGAAATAATGGAGGCACAAACAAGTAAAACCAAACAAAACTGTAGAGACCTTTGATTCAGATGCCTCATGGGCATCTGAAGTGCATTTTCTAGGACACTTCACCTATGTGCATTTAAAGTGACCACCTCTATTCTTATTTTGTAACCTCTTATGTGTGTTTGTGCCACAGCGAACTATGAGAAATGCCTCCCAGCAACGGCCTGACTATGCCTTCAGTGGAACCATGAACTTTCGGATTTCTTACTACCCAGGGCATAAACAATCACAGAAGCCACAAAGTCCATTTTTTGTGTATGTGTCAAAATGAAAAATAATCCTGGCTAGACTGTTTTGGAAGCCAGTGACCTCCTTTGAAGCATATACAGAGACAGAGGGTTTACGCATGCAGCTTTCACTTTAAACAGCTTTCTATTTCCTGACAAGGAACTTGATACACTAGAGGACATTCTTGATGCAGCAGATTCATTGTGCCTCTAGCATTCAGTTGTGGGGAAGGTGCAAAGGTGTGGTGAGTGCAGGGGAGAAAGGGAGGTGGGCAGGAAAGCTCCAGGTTTCAACTGCACAAAACATTCTAGAATGATCCACTCATTTTATGTAAATGTTTCCAGGGTTCCTGAGAAGTGGGCAGGGAGATTTCCTATAATAGCGCCCTGCCCAACACTGTCCTGAGGGCAAAGTGTGACTTCAGCAAGTCACCAACCTCTTTGAACATCATTTTCTTCAGTTGTACCTCATCAGGCAATTCATAAAATATTTGGGAAATAACTGGTGTTTGAGATATATTTGTTGTCCTTTCTGGAAAGATCTTTAAGGTGGTTTAAGTGATTGTGAACTCTATAGTTTTACTCACACTCCATTTATCAGACTTTCATCTCTGGGCCCATACATTTGATATATTATGGGGGAATCTCAGTTTCCTATATCCTACAGTTTAAAAAATAATAATTTATTAGATCATGAATTCGCTATTTGATTTTTCACAAGCTTGTCAGTATTTTCACATTAATGAATTTATAGCAGAACATAATGCCTTTTTGGACTTTTTCCTACATTTTATTTGGAAACTTGTCATCTTTAACTACAAGTGGTTCTAGATAGGAACCAGGACATTTTTTGTTTATTAACGCCCCCTTGGATATACCTAGTGCTTAGCATACAATAATTAGTCAGTGAATATCTGCTGAAGGCAAGAATGGCTGTGCCCTCTGCTGAGGGACAGCAGAACCTGGGACTGGGTGGGAGGAGGGGCGGGCAAAGCCCTGAGCCCTCTATGCACATAACTTTCCCCCAGACCCTAACCTGTGAAGGAGGTTAGAATTAGGGCAAACATTATGAAATGCTTGTCCTGACAGCCAGGCACCCTCTGGGTGGAGGGTCAGAGCATCGCATGGGCCCTGCGCCTGGTAGAACAGTGCCCCCACCCAGGACCTCTTCAGAGCTTCTCACAGGGCTCTTTCTGCTCAGGCAGAGCCCCACAGCCCCATGGACTGTGCCCTTGGGTGGGTTCTGTGAGTTTGATAACACCGAGGAACCTCTAAGTCAAAAGACAGATCCCCACCATGAAGCTACACCTAGCCCCTGCTGAGTGGGAGAGTGGGATTCACGGGGCAGTTTGAGAGTTAGATTTCTGAAGCGAAGCCACAGTGACCTGCACAGGGATATGTTTGAATCTAGCGACTATATGCAGTTCCATTTCTGAGAACAAGGGCACGTGGGTCACTACTCTGCTTTTGCGACCTCTCTTTGAGAGGAGGGAGCAATTCTCTTGCTTGAGTAGACAGAGCACATCTGAACAGCACGTCAGGGACAGTGGGAGGTCCTTCCAGGAATGGCACTCCAGGTATCAGCCTGCTCCACCCGGGCCCAGCAGTGATGTCAGAAGGAGCCGCGGCTGCCAGGCCAAGCTTGTCCTACGGCTGCCGTTGTATTTCTGCAGAAAGGAGGAGTTGTCTACACACAGGCCTGGGTGGCCGGGATGACAAGCAGCTGAGGAGACTGGCCAACACAGTGTGGGTGCTGTGGGGTTGTGCAGGACCGTTCCCTGGGCTCCAGGAGGATGTACGTGTTCTTTCTCTGACACCGACTCATGTGCACGTGTGTACACATGTGTACACATGCATGCACAGACACAGCATGCTAGTCAGTTTTTCAGTTTACTGTATGTTCCCTGGAAGTACAGATTTCAAATTTACAGGTTGGTAAATGTTTGAAAAATTGAGCTGCTAAGCAGCCGTTGCCAATAACATTATTACCTTTAAATGATCTTTTCTTTAGTATAGTGCTTGGCCCTATGTTAGCAGAGTAACTGGACGTGCTCACAGCATTCAGGAGATCAATCTCTCTAACTGGAAAGGTGTTTTAAAGCCAAATTTCTTCACCAGTAAAATAAAGAAGTTTGCTAGGTCAGGAGTCCAAACCCATTCATTCATTCATTGTGCTTACTCATGTATGTATGCGCTCACACACATGCCCTGGTGTGTATTCAGGATCCCAGTGGTTCCAGGAGAGAAGTGTAAGGGGAAAAAATACTATTTTACAGAATCTCAATGCCCTGTTAACCTCTAAAGCTGATTATCAAACACCATCCTGAAGACATGAGGGAGAGTGGGGACGGGCCCTGGGGTGAGCGGGGCTGGCTGAGCCAGAGGAAACAAGGGGATGAACTGCCGTGACTCCACAGACTGGGCCCATCTTGGGGCCCTTAATGCCGCCACAGGGATCCTGCTCCATCCTCACCTCTGCACGGCCTCTAGGCAGCAACGCCCCTTGGGAGCCTGGACGCTGACTGTCCTGGCGCCACAAACCCCGCCTCTATTTCCCTTGTGCTCGGCCCTGATGCTGTGTCCCAGAAGCTCCAAGTCCTCACAGATCCAAAAGCCCAGAAAGCATTAAATGAGAGGAGTAGAAATGACACGGCAGCCTGGGCTCACTCCCAGTCCTCTCCCAGCAACCTCCAGAGCATGTGCACCCCGCCCTCTTCTTGAAACCCTCCACACATGGAGCGTGCTGATGACCTTCTGGCCATTTCACTGACCGACGTGGGTAAGTAACACATCTAAGACATAGTGAACAGACAATTCGGGGTATGTTGTAGGGCTTACACCTGTTCTTTCCAAACTTGCAAAAACTCCATATTGATTCAGATCCAGCTAACATCTCATGACCTCTATCATGTCCTATCCTCACACAAACCCCTCCACATGCGTGCATTTATTTCTCTAAACCCCTAACAATTCTGTAATGGAGACGACACATTATGGTCTCTGTTTTGAAGATAAAAGAAAAGACAAATAGTAAAACGTGTTTTAAGAAGCCAAACAACAGCTGGCAAGTGTGACTTCACCGTCATGCAGGTCAGGTCCTCCCACCTGCTGCCCTGGCCCGCTGGGGACTCGGGATCCACCCTCCCTGCCCTCACTCGCTGCCCTTCCAGCTCCCGGCAGTCAAGCTCTTCCCCTCCCGCCTCAGTGGCCCACGCGCGCTGTTCCTTCGGCAGAGACTGAGCTGCCTCCATCCCACTACCTGTCGCCTCTGCGCCTTCAGTGCTCAGTGCAAATGCTCCTGCCCCAGGGCGGCCTCAGGACCTGGAACAAAGGCCGGGCTGAATCTTGTACTTTCTAAGGGCTCCCCGTGATTTTCTTTCTCAACATTTATTTTCAGATGTGCAATCATTTGAGTAAAGGTGCATTTACTTATTTACTGCCTGCCACCCACACTGGCCTCTACCTGTGACAGCCAGCCCTGTCTGCCTTGTCCCTTCTGCCCAGTTCTGCAGCAGGGGCCCTGAAGACTGCATGCTGCCTCGGTGCATGGATGAGAAAGCCTGAGACTCTCCAGGAAGACCCTCTTCATCTAAGTCCAGCTTGCCTCCCAACACGCTAGGGTGGCATGGATGGCCCCAGGCCATCCTGAAAGCATATTTTATTCAAATTACAATTTTCAAATTAAATTATATTTAGGGTTAATTTTAGTTATAAAAATTCTTTTTTCTATTCAGATTTTTGAAATTGGTACCATGTATAAACAGTAAGGTGAATAAACTTAACCAGTGATGTAAGAAGGCACAATTTTATTTTGTCTTTCCACCATCCCTTCAAAATATACTTGGAGCACTCTTCCCTTCCTGGTGGAACCTGAGCAGTCCCCACACCATTTCTGCGTCTCCACAGTCAGGAATCAGGCTCAGGGTCATTTTATGTTGCAAAATGATCTCAAGTCTGTGCTTAGAATCTGTAGTTAGAGGTACTGACCCAGACTCCAGAATTAACTTGGCACCAAGTCTTCCGTTCTTCCACACTCAGGCGGGATAGAGAATGTGGTCTTTCGGCTCCACGAGCTCGCAGTCCTGCCCTCCGGCGGCTGGTGGAGGGCGAAGGCTGGGTGCCCGGGAGGTCTGAGCCTGCCTGCGGTGCCTCTCCGGACACGGGCAGGGCCTCAGAGGTTCTCTGCTGGCCCCTCTCTCTCCTCGGCTCCGCTGGCCTGCACAGCTGCCTTTCTCCTCCGGGCACGCACTTCAGTCCTTCCTCAGCCTCGGCCTCGGCCTCGGCCCTATGGGGGCGCCCTGGACCCCGGGGTGATGCGACCCATGTCAGCCCAGGGCCGGCCAGTATCACTTGCAGGAAAAGGGCTTGCATATCCTTGCTCCAAAGACTTTGGCAACAGGCCAGTCCTTTGCCACCCCAAAGTGCCTGCTCAGCCATTCGCTCCCCACCTGGGCTGCCCAGGGCACTCCTGCCCTAGGCCGCAGTGCGCTCAGCTTTCTTGGGCAAGGTGAGCCACCAGTTCTTCAGGCTTCTCAGTGCAAGGAACGTACCCCACAGCTGTCTCTGGGTTTTACAAACCCTCCCCTGACCCAGCTTCGGGTACTTAAGGTAGGAAGCAGACTTTATGGTGGGAAATAGTGTTTGTGGTAGGAAGTAGTAATTCCCCACCCTCGAATTCACTTCTTATGGCAGGAGGCACTTTGCACTTTCCGAACCTTTTTTCTTATCCTTGACCCTTCTGAGGGTCCCAGCGTCAGAACCACCTCTGAGGCCATTTCCAGGGTGGCAGAGACCTGCTCTGGTGTCTGGTGTCTGCATATCCATGCCTCTGGGATCAGAAGGGGGAAAACCCTCATTTTAACATTTTGTTACAATCCTTTGAAGACAGGATGTAACACTAACATTCTCGTCCTCAACAATTCTACGTACATAGCATTTGTCAGAGAGGGGATGAGTCCCAAGTGGTATCAGAGAGGATTCAGGGAAGAAAAGGTTCAGGAGGTTTTCTGGGGACATGTGGGGCCAGGAAAGGGGGCATCCCTCTACCTGATATTGCCTCCAACCCAACTGTAACTTTGAGACACAGGATACTGTCCACGGCATCTCAGACTGGTGTGATGTGATACTTCTAACTGGCAAGGTCTGAAGACATGTAATTTCAGTTAGGTTGTCTCTACTGATTCATTGAGCTATCAGTGGGGAGAGATTTCACAAGCACAAACATGGGTAGACGTCTTCACGTCGGTGCAGTTTCTAAATAAAATAGCATCTCTACCCCGTAGCTAGCTGGCGTTGGTGGACGTTAGTCCTGAAGGTCCCCGGAGGCTCCTGGAGTCCTTTGCTGCCTGGCTGTGCCAGCCAAGCCTTTACTGTGCGGGCTCCCAGGGGTCTAGGGAAGGCCCCCCACTGTAGTTGCTTACATGCACGTCGTGTCTTCCCCAGGGTCAAAAATCACTCCTTAAGGACACAAACTCACTTTAATGTTTTTATTACTAAAGGTAGGGTAGGGAAAGAGCATGATGACCCTGATTGGATATTACACTATTTTAAAAATTGATCAAGATGGGTTATATAGAAAAACCAGTGTTAGAATTCAAGCCTAGAATGACAGCAGCTTAAAATAAAGAACAGTCTGATTTTTTTCAAGAAAGAACATCTTTCTATATTAACTTGAATTACTGATGGATGTGTTCAGATGTGGAGCTGAGGAAGAAAAGGGGTAAAGACACGACACCACATTATTTCCCAAAAGTGTGTTTGTCTTTTAAGCAGAGGTTAGTAAACACTTGCATAAAATTTACATTAACCATGTTTCCATTCTTTGATGACCTGGAATACATCATTTTTAAAGGGAAAAATTTAATCTTACTGAAGCTAAATATTGTTTCAACAGCATCCCTCTAGATTTTTAATGGGTCGGTGGATTTCTCTATACATACCAGATTCAAACCAAATAAAGGTCGTGGTACAGGGAGGAAAGGGTGATGCAGGAAGTGAAGCTCACTGAGCCAGTGCATGTGGAGCCCCCAGTCTTCACCAGCTCTGTTCTGAGCGACCGATACTCACTCGTGAGTAAGTTAGCTAGGGCTCCTCTCTCAGACTTACATTCTAGTTGCAGGGAGCAGATAACAAAGAGATAAACCACAAATATCATTCTAATGGTGCCATGAAGCACGTACAACAGGGAGATGTGTGACACAGTGACAGGGCAGGGGTGAGGAAGCTGGGCATGGTGAGGTGGGGGGAAGTCCCGTTGAGGTGCTGATGTTTGATTTGAGAACTTTAAGAAAGGCTGTGGGAATGTCTGCGGTAGAATATCACAGAATAATATGTCCTAAGGTGCATAGGAAAAGCAAGCATGGTATGTAGGAGAGACATCCAGAGGGCAGTGGGTCTGGGTATGGGCTGGGGAGGGGGAGAGCAGTAGTACATGGGGGAGGAGAGGGCCCTCCGGGAGGCAGGTGAGGACCGTATTCATCCGCACTGGGGTCATGAGCAGTTCACCAAGTTTGTTCGGTGTATGTAAGACAGACGCTAAGATCATAATGATGAATGCAGGGCACACACAGCAGCCCTCCGGCAACCCAGATGGGGCACAGCAAAGGCTTGGACAGGTGTGGAGGCAGAAAGCGGACCAGAAGCTTTGAAAGGACGGCTGCTTGACTCACAATGAGGGACAAAGAAATGTGAGGCATGATTGACGCACACTAGGATCTCAAGTTGATTCTGTTAATATCATCATAAACGCATCTATGTCTGGGTATGATTTGAACACCTATCAAACACGTTCACGCCTTCAGTCTTCATGGCCATCCCATGCTGCGTGTTTACCATCCCATCTCTCTGCAGTGGTCTGTCCCCATGATCACATCCCTTGTCTGAACTATTTAAGAAAAAGAATTTAACCAATTTTGTTGTCTCAGAAAAAACATTAGACTTCAAATAATTATGAATTTGATAATAATCATTATAATCACTTAATGATTTTTCTTTAAAGACTGAGAAATTAGAAAAGATACTTGACAGTGAAGGGTGATCAGTAGCCATCTCCTCCACCCTTTACTTCTGTTTCAGATCACTATGCTGTCTCTGTGGAGAGCAAATGCTTCCTGGTATTTCAAATTCCTTATGTTTGGACTTCCATATGTGGATAACTAAGGGACTAATGTCACTTTATGCACATATGTAGCCCTTGCTCACCCAGCCTCTACCTGGTGGCCCAGTTCCTCCCAGTATTCGGTGTTCCACATGACCTATATGCTATTTAAGACCCATCTGTTATTCTACTTGGTTCAAAGAATGCAGGTAATTTCCTGAAGTTAACCACTATTGCATGTACTTGGTTTCTCTTTTATAAGAAATTATGAAGAGATAAGGTTCAATTCAATGTTATTTAAAGTCTCTGAATCTTCCCTTAATATTGCCAAGAAACTGTGTATTTTGATTTTAGATAATAGGTCACAAAGTGAGGTGGGGGACTTAATTGTAGTGATATGTCTTATATACTCTTGTTGAAACAAGTATGGTAATTTTATCTACTTTAAAAAAATGAGTTGCCTGCAGCCACGCTGCCCAGTACTGTAAGCACTAGGGACAGGTAGCCTATATGTATCTGCAGGTAGATACTTAGTGTTAAGTGTCCCATGCAGTATTTGGGACATGCTTGTACCAGATACGTAGTTGTTGTTTGTCTAAAGTTAAAAGTGAACCAGATTTCCTGTGTTTTTATTTGCTAAATCAGGCCACTCTGGGCTATTAAAACTACTTAAAATTAAATATAATTAGACGTTCAGATTGTCAGTGGTACTAGCCATATATGTCAGGTGAGCCACGCATCCTCCGCTGCCACGAAGACTACCTCACAGCTCCTGGAAGAGCCCCTGGAGGCCTCAAACCAAAGATTAAGCACAGAAGAAATACACTTTTAAAAACAATCTTCTAAGGACCTCCGGTATATCATTTTAACCCTCTGAAATAAAATATAACACCCCAACACAGCAATTCTAGACACTAACACGACAACAAAGGCCGACAACTTTGGGGGCGCTCTAAACATCTTGACCACACTGTTGTGTCATTGCCACTGAACTCTGATGCCACAGGGCCTGACATATTGACAGTGCATCTTCTGAGCATGAAACTGAGGCCCGAGGCAGTCCATTCCCCAACCTAGGCCGCTGGGATGTGACACGGTGGCACCAAGCCTCACAGGCCAGGCACCTCTTCTGTAACCACTCCTCCCACCTGACGTGGCCACGAGTCTGAAAGCCTTTACTCAAGCATAAGGTAGGATTTCACCCCAGGTACTGAGAAGCTTAACATTAGTAAATTTAAGTTACATGCCATTTCTGTAAACTTAGGTAAGTGGTAAATAATCACAGGTTACCAGAGACAGAAAAATGTATACCTATGTCTTGAACAGTATAAAAGACCTGAGACATACAAGGCCAAGCTCCAGCCAGTTGTTTTTAGAGCGTTATTAAAGGGGGAAAGGTGATGATGACGATTCTAAGGTGGCTATTCAGATAAAGTGAAACCAGACTTCTTTTTTCCGTATAAGAAAGATTTCCCAGGGAAAAACCCAGGGGTGGTGTCAAAGGCAGCATTTCTTCGTGTCATTCTGTGCCTTCTATCTGGGCGACCAAGGTTCCAGAGGCCTCCGACCTGCTGCCCAAGGACTGGGAGGGACCGCTCGGGAGTTCAGAGGCAGAGGCAGAAGCTGGCGGAACGCCGCTCCTGGGTTGGGTGACCTGATGAACATGTCAACAAAGTGAGGCGGACAGGAGCTCGCAGTGGAGGTCGCCGGCAAGGACATGGCGATGAGGAGAAGCAGGAAGGCACATTTTAAACAGAACAGAAGGACAAAATGACACAGAACAAAAAGACCCTGAAAAGCCTACAATTTTGTTCTGTCATTGGACTGGGCAGGAAGGCTGATAAGACAGCTTGCTTCCCTGGGGATACTTTCTCTGTAGTCCCCTTGAAAACATCCTGAGAGAGGTGGCCCTGCCGCGACTCAGAGCAGCGAGGAACCTCTGCGTGTGCCCTCCAGGGGTCAGGTGTGCAGTCGCGCCCTGCCCCACACATCTGCCACCCGGGGCCGCCCCACCTTCTCTCCTGCCTCCTGCCCTTGGCCTCCCTGCCCCTTCCAGCCCCCTTGCCTGCTCTCCCTCTTCTCTTTCCTCCTCTGTCCTCCTGGATCCTACTGCTTACTTTGTATGATGACAATATTTTATAACTGATACAATATCATCCCTAAGCTTTGACTATCCGTTGTTTTAGGGTCCCAGTGAAGAAACACACTGGAGCTGTATTTTTGGAGCAGCTTTCTGATAAATGAAGCTAAGATTCTCTTGGAGGTAGGTCGTTGATTAAAAGGAATATATCTTAGACCTCTGCCAAAGTGCAATTTCAAGGGATGATCATATGAACTTAAACTGGAACTCCAAAAATAATACTGAAATATTTAACTTTAAAAAATTAGACATCAAAGGGTCGTGACAGATATTTTAAAAAATAGATTTATTTGGGGGATTTTTTAAATTCCCCATGCAAACCTGGGAATGCGAAGTGGGAAGAAATGTATCTTTTCTTCTAGAAAACATCTTCACATTCTCGATATATGTAAGTGAATAAGTTATTGGAACCCTGAAAACATTCCAGACCTGCCTCTTAACTTGGTTTTATTTATTTGCTTCCATTCACTTTTGCAAATTGAAGACACTAAAGGTCACATCTCAAATGTTATATATTTTACCATTTACCTAATCAAATTATATTTATTCCTATAGATATAACTGAATCTTAACTTGCATCCTTTTTGAAAGGATGATCATTTAAAATTATCATTTGAGTAGGTAAAAGTAAGTGGAAAAATTATGCCAAGTAAGGTTGAAGGAACACATTGACTGCATTTGTGATGATATGTTAGCAGATTTAGTTTTCAGAGCAAATCGCAAAAGTAGGTCTTACTCTCTGGATTTTACAGATAAAGAATGTGAGTACAGGGTAGTTTAAGGACTTGTGTCATATGTAAGGACCAAGAAGAAACTGAACTGAGATCAAATTCAGTTCTGCAGTGGTCCCAAGTCTATGCATGGCCCATTGTATTATGATTAAATGCAATCAAAATTTCAAATGAGAATGCTCACAATGCAAGAAAAAGAGATATAGTGCTTCACCAAGAAGGAAAGCATCTAAATTGCAGAATGTCACATTCTTATTATGCAATTCACAGGCTCAATAGCATCTCAAAGTTTCCAGGACTTGACTTTCCCTAGGAGAATTCAATGTAGGACATTTAGAATGACAGCTTTTAGGTGTATTTGTTCTGAGAAGCTCAAGTGGTTTCTGCATTGCCTCCTGGGGAATTAGTGAGTGATTTAAACCAAAGAAAGTATTCAAAATTAAAGGTACTTTGATTAAGTGGAACAGATAAACTATTTACAACGATAGTGCTCACCTTAAACTTTAAGGAAATAAAAACTAAATAGTGAGTACTGGACTACCTGCGCCCACAGTAGAGTAGCAGTGGGGAAAACAATCTTTTGGTCTAGGCTACCAAATATGGTGAGAACAAACACTTTGAAGGAGCACAGGAGGGTGAGTGGTTGGTGCCTCTCACCATGGCATCTTAACCAAAGGTTCACCTGCTACAATTGAGAAGATGGAGATATGATGAGAGGTGGAAATTTGCTTATTCATGCTGTGAACACTCGTGGAGAATGTGGAACAGTCACGAAGAAGGCGCACTCCCAGGGGGACGGTAAGAATATAGGTCACCCATGCATTCTTATGGAGACTCGGAAAATCCATTTAGTTTCATGTAACTCTGAGCCATGAAGTCATGATCTGTTATGGGCTGAACTGTGTTCACCCCAAATTCATACGTTGAAGTCTTAACTCCAAGTATCTCAGAATGTGCCGTTACATGGAGATAGGATCATTACCTATGAAATTAGTCAAATTAAGATGAAGTCATGAGCGTGGGCCCCTACACCAATATACCCATGTCCTTATAAAAAGGGGGAATTTGGACACAGATGCACACCCAGGGAGAATGGCATGGGGCAAAGAAGGCAGGGACTGGAGCGATGCTGGAGAAATGTCCTGCTTTGGAGACACTATTTTGAAATTGGTTCTGGTTATAGATCCAAGCTCCCTAACTGGAGCTTGAGGAATCTCCTTACCCTCCAAGCCTCAAGCCTCAGTGTTCTTCCCATCTGACAAAGGACCGGTAATAGCCACTTTGAAGATGAAGGGAAATAAAAAATACAAAAGCCCCTACTGCATGTTTTAAAGTCAGAGAAAAACAAGTATGTCCTAGAAAGCTGGCAAGAAAGGGTCATGAATCTGGAGTTGTAAGTAGGCTTCAGATGCTTTTTATACCCTAACTTGAGGAATCCAGTTCAAGCAAATAGATAAGAAAATCACAACTGACTATGAACTATAATAAAGGGACACACTGACCAACTCAACCCGTCACATGTATCTGTTTGAAAGCAATCACACTGCATTATTTACTAGAGCAAATAGGAGTGTTTCCTTATATGTATGGGATTGTTGACGGCACTGTGTCAATGCTGAGAACACAGAAGTTTGGAGTCAGATTTGATTTAAGTAACAGGTCTTTCATTTACTATCTAAACGACCTTAGCAAACTTATCAAATTTTCCTGACTTTTCGTTTCATTCTGTAAAAGCAATGATGGGAGTAGTCACCACTCTAATTAATAAAGGCAACAGGAAACAACAGAAAGTTCAAAATATCAATTTGTAATACAATGTTTATTATGACAAGTGTCCCCTCACCACCCCTGACTCCCTAGTCTTACTGCTCAGAAACAACCACTAACACCATTTTAGTTGTTTCTTCTCAATACTTAAAGCTATATTTCTAGGGAAGAAAAAGAGCTCTTAAAATTAATTCTTAAATTACACATTTTAGAAAATTTCTACTCATTTCTATTATGGTGCATGGATATTCTGCCCTCTCAAGCAATATCTTAGTTAAAGTAATAATTAGCTTACATAGTCTATGACTCTTTATATATTGTTCTCTGCTGGACCAAACCATTTTAACATGTATTTATTCTCTGTACAAATTTTGTTTTTCTTAAGGTTAACAAATGGCTTTTGCCTCTTCATTTGCTCAATTTTTTTTTTTACACATCCATTGTGAAAATTCCCCAAATACACCTGTAAGAGCCCTATCAATCACTTATCTTCAAATGCACCAGATAATCTATAAATTCTATTTTCTTTCTCATTTTTTTTTCTGGAGCCCTTCACCCTGAACTATTTCAGTCCTGTTCCATAGAACCTTTCCTTCCCCTCTTCTCTATGAAATCCCCTTTCCCAAGTCTCATGCTTTTTCGTTCCTGATTTACTCCATTGCTTTGATGGAACAGTCTCTACAGCTTTGTGATAAATGTTGAAAGGGAGGTAAAAAAAAAAGTGTTTTTGAGAATTTTACATGTCCAAAAGTGTCTTAATTTTTCTCTCATTCTTACTGATAGTTTGGATGGCTATATAATTCCAGGAAAAAATTTTCTCCTTTAAAAATTGAAAGGCATTGTTCTCTGTCTTCTAGCTCTAATGTTGCTCTGCTTTTAAGATGTTTAATGAAATCTGATGCAGTTGCATGAAACATTTTTTTCTTTTTTTAGATGTTGGTTCTGGATATTATGTTTGGCAGTCTGGAATTGTATGGTTCTGTACCTTGGCCAGGCTTTTCCGCCATCCATTATTCTGCTGACCTGGTGGTCTTTTAAACCTAAAGATTTGTGTCTTCCAATTCTGGAATTTATTATTGAAGTATTTCTTTCTTTGATAATGTTCCATTTATTTTCCTGTTTTCCTTTTCTGAAATTCCAAATCATTAGGTCTAAAACTTCCTGGATTATTTTATTTACTAATCTTTTCTGTGCTATTGCTTCTCTCTGTTCTTTTCATTGTACCTTTTTGGGAAATACTCCCAACTGTAGACTAAAATTCTTATTAATTTTTTTCAGTGATTAATCCTTACTTTCCAAAAGTTCTTTTTCAGTTCTCTGACAATTGTTTTACATACCACCCTATTCTTATCCTAATGCAGCAGTGTTTATCTTGAGCCAATTGTATTTGCTGTGGGCTCTGGGTTTTGGTGTCACTAGGTCTTTTGTTTGAGATTATTGGGTTCATCCAAAGAAAAAATTTACAATCTCCAGCTGTAGGGGATATTTGCAGGGCCACAGGAATTTTCAGGCAAAGTGATAAAAGAACAGGTAATCTCAACTTTCAATGTGTAGAATGTAATAAACTCATTGTGTTTTTATTTCTAAATTTACTCCTAGAATTGAGATGCACCAAATCTTAATTTCTCTGGGTCACTTACTCCAGAAAATAAACCGGCAGAGGGGAGGGTGAAGAAGAAGGATGCTCCCTGGATGTCAGGTAGGTCAAACTAATGGGCTCACTTTCTCCCAGTCTTCCTATTCTCAGGCCCATACTAGCTTATGTAACTCACGGAATGGGTTCGTCCACCTACTGACATCCTTGTCTACTTTATGTGACCAGCTTTAAAGACATTCTCTCTTTTAAACTTTATGAAAGAGGTACATATGGCTTCCTCTCACAGACAAGGAAAGAGAGGTATTCCCAGGTCACGATGCTGTAGGATGGCTGTGGCCAAACCCAGACCCAGCAAGAGAGTGTGTAACTAGGAGGTTCATGCCGCTAACAGCTATGCGATGCCAACTCCCTCTCAAGGACGGGGAACAGATGTGTCTGGCCTTAAAGGACTTCCAGTGCATGTTGCAGTCATGGCTGCTGTTTCTTTTTGTTTTTAAAAAATCCAGTTCAACCCATTTACTGCAGTATGGTCTGGGGAGGTACTTGGGTGTGTAACACCGGGGAATGCCCTCACTTCTGCAATACTGGCAAATTTTGTAGCCTAAGGCAGGGAGCTGCAGAAAGTTCATATCCAAGTCTACAAGGTGACAAAGGGTGTGTATATGTGTGTGTGTACGTGTGCATATAATATATATATTTACAACTGTAATAAACACATCTTTTATACACACACATATTTACAGTTATAATTCAAATTGGACCATGTTTAAAGAATGATGCATAAGGATAAAACAACACAGAATTTGGCATCGATCATAATGAGCACATTATCGAACATAAGCAAAACACCGGCTTAGAGAGAAAGTGAGAAAGCAACAGAACTGTCCTTACAAGGTATTCCAAAGCCAAGGCTTTAACAATTTAAAAAAAGGAGGGGGGGAAAGCTTGAATTATCTACCAACCTCTGCTGAGGACAATCAGAAACAATGATGCCTTTCAGCATAAGAACATAAACAGATGCTTTAGTGAAAATGCGAGTGCAGAATTTGCAAGGCTTTGCTTTTATTATTTTTCCATTGAGAGCTTATATTTCGTCATAGATTTGTAGCATCCAGAAAGGAGCTGGCTAGTTACTGTTCCAGCTGATGCACACTGCAGATACTAGGAGGGAGGCTGGGTGGGGGCTGGGTAGTGCTGCAGTGGCTGAAACACTGGGTAGTTTCAAAGGCTTAACTCAACAGGGTGCCCGAGTTTAACTCCAGCCACACCAACAGCTATAACATGGATATCTGGACAAATGACAAGGTATTCAGTTAAGGACACATTCTCAACAATCTGCTGACCTGCAGAGAAACAGAACATTGGATGCCTGCGGTATTCTGGAACAATAGGATTCAATCTTTAATGGTAATAAAATGTCTGAAAAAAATTGCTTTCTCCTGGTTCTTACATGGGAGGGGAAGTCAAATTATTAGAAACAACTTAGAAATGTAGCCAGAACTCTGTTGTTTGTATAATACCTTCCAGACATTATACCTTTCCTCTTTTATCCTGTACTTCTTTTGCTAAGAATACATGGTGGGTAGTGTACAGGACAAGCCGCTCTCTTGCAAGACGGATTATACTGGCAGTTCCCTCATTAAGCCTAGTAAGGGTTCACATGATGCTTAGATTTCTCACATGCACTCCTGTTAAGTAGATGAGGTTCATCCTGAAAAAATCTCATTGTCATATTTATTCTGTTATGCCTATTCTGCCACCCGACCCCCCAAAATCACTTCTCAATGCAAATTTAACTGCAGCATTTAATGCAGACTATTACATTTGGTAACTTGAAAGCAGAATTAGTCCCAAACAAGACAGCATCATCCGAAAAAACAAACAACGGGTTTTTTTTTTAATGGAAAGAATATAACCGCAGCCCCCACCACACAGAGCAGGCAGACCCAGAATGAGTGTATGTTCTCTGGCTGGGCAATGATTGGATATACTAACTGACACAAAGAACTTCAGTTCTTTGGCCTTAAACCTCCCATCTTCTAGTCTAAAAGATAAACAAGAAAATGTTTTTCTCTTAATGGTTTCAATCTCACTAGTGGATTAATGCAATTGCTTAAATGTTGAACATACATGGGGAGAGAATTTTGTCCTCCAGTTTTTAGGTTAAATGCATTCATAAGAATAGTGTTTCACTTTGCCCTTCAGGTAGGCTGAAGTAAATCTAATAATCAGGCAAAATTTAATTTCCTTGCCTTTTTTAGTCATAAAAATGATGCATCTGATGTCAGTGATAAAGAGGGTTTAACCAGATGTTATGCATAATAAGGCTTTTTCATTATTTGCGGTAGCTTCGTTTTGGAATCCCCTTTCAACATTTAAGAAATTCCCTACCTCATTTGGCAAAATCCAACTCTCAGAACCAAATTGTGGATTCTAGATCCCCGTACCTGCTCCTGCCCCACAGCCAGGGCACAGGCATAGGCCGTGGCTTGCCAGCCACAGGCACTCCCCGCCTCCTTCAGCTGGAGCTAAGGACACAGGTGGAGAGAATGCACAAAACCTGTCCAGGTGGTGGTGTGCGATGGGAGCAGTGGCCGCTGTCCCCAAGATGGTCATGGGGGCATCCTTATCCAGCTAGATATTTAGGGGGGTTGTTGCACATTGTCCATACCTCTCTGGCCTTCAAGCTGGCTTTCCTCGAGTTTCTTTTAGCTACCTAACTGCCTTACTGCAATTTTCTCTTATGCATAAATTGACCACATAATTGGCCAATGTCTGTTGCTTGCAAATAAGAACTCTGACTGATAATCTGTGTTTTCTGTTTGCTCTAATTTTTCAGCTTTAGGACTTCTAGACCAAGAATACACATGACAATCTGTAATTTTGGAAAGGCATACTATCCTAATACAAATAATTATCATCTCCACCAAATTGTCTTCATGGATAGGCGTATGTGTTTTCTGGGTGGCAGCCAAGAAAGGATGCTTAGAGTTAATTTGCTGCCCTCTATAAAATGCTTGTATACATTTTTTATATTAGGATAATGGCAAAGACCTTTAAAAGTCATGACAAAATTTGCTTCTAGGGAATAGTGCACCCTTAGGTAAAAATATATTGCTTTCATTTTTCTCCATTTCAACTGGAATCAGGGTACTCTTGCTGGGGAAAAGGGGCAATTCTTATTTGACACTACAACAGCCCCTTAATGTCACTGTCTTTTTTTGGCTTCAAGTCTAATTGAGACATGCTCCCTCAGTTACTTCTACCTGTTCTCTTGCAATAGTTTCATCCCTAACATGTGCACACTGGGTATAGTAGAAACTATATAAGCTGTTGAAGGGAACAAAAGACAAACAAGTCTTTGTCTTCAGGAACCCTAGTGTCACGTCAAGGATTAGTATTAAATAATATTAATGAAAATCAGTCTTTACTTAAGAGACATTTATGCCAAGTGTCACTGTGACTGAATGACAGCAGTTCTCACTATTTTTTTGGACTCTCAGAAGGAAGCAGGACAGATGTGACTCTAGATAGAGACAGTTTAGAAATGTGTTGCTATTGAAACAATTTCAACCACCAATGGAACCCAATTATTTCACCACCAACCATTTTATGCCCCTTTCTCTCATTCCTCTTTTGAGAAGTTTTCATTTTAAAAACAAAATGTATTCATCAATAACTAACATGTTTTTCCATTTATATTTACTAGAAATACATAACAAAGCAGAGCTTTGGAGGCAACATAAAAATAAGCTGCGTACAAAAACTAATATTTTAAATAACAACGATATTTAAAAAAAATATCAATGATACTTTAAAGCAAAGAATAACTACACCCAAATTCAAGAAGCTCTGTAATTCTCTAGGTGACAGGTTTCAGTTCCACTGAAAGAGAAGTCTCCCATATGTTTTATGGAACATTAAAAGTAAAGTAGTGTAGAGTCTATAAATACCATATCCAGGAACTTAATTTCACTTATATTTGCATAAGGATGCCAACTAAATTCCATCAAGACGTATACTTGGGTATTACAACACAGAATGGAGGCGTTTACGTGGCAGGAGAGATGAGGCATGCGAATTCCTCAAGTGTGTCCAGTCCTGTCCCAGAAGCTGGGCGGGCTTTCTGGCTACCAGGCGAGGTTCACCCTGCAGGGAGCATGGGATAACTCATGCCACTCTGTCAGGCTTCTAGACCAAATGAATCTGAAAGCCTTCAACTCTGCTTGCATGCTAACCAAGCAGGTGTCTAACCACCAATGTACTTCATGGGGTAACTTACTGTGGAGAGGAGATGGCCTAGATCACAAAATATCACCGTGGTAACTGAAAAGATGTCTCCGCTTTTGAAAATTCTGGTTTTTCCAGAATCAGGCTCGGGTGAAACTGATTTTCACTAATCAGCAGCTAGAATTGGGTCAAAAGTTTTAACATGATATGGATTTTAGAAACCCTTCTAAGCTACTTCACATTTTAAGAGCTCAGACTAAACATTCAGCAGCCCTTTATCTACACCACTGAAGGTAACCACAGCAGATGAAAACCTGACCCAGGCACTGGCCGTATACCTTATGCATCACAACATGTTCAGGCACCATCCCATGGTGCTCAGGCCCAGATACAGATCATTTCTAACACACATATTCACCAGGCCTCAAATATGACTGAAAAGGACTCAATGTGAGTAAAAGTGCCCTTACCACATCACAGATGTAACTATTCCCTGGTCAAAAAGTGGGGAACAATCACCCGTTAGATACCAAATAAAAATGCAGAACCCCAGACTAGCTCACTCTTGAAAACATATCACCATCGCCGACAGCCCCATCGTCATTATCTTCTGATCCTAACCCCACCAGCACCACCACCACCCAGTCATCTAGTTTAGCATTTATAGTACATCAGAGACAGGGATTTTCAAAGCCTGAAAGGAAACCCAAGGAAACCAAAGGTCCTAGATAAGGGCTCTCCAACAATCAGCTATTCCAAACTATCCCTTTAATCTTCTAAACAGTGAAAAATACCCTCAAAGGAACTTAGGTGCAGTGCTGTCTGATACGGGAGCCGCCACCCACATGTGCCTTTTGAGCACTTGAAATGGGGTAAGGCCAAAGAAAGTGAATTTTTTTTAAATTTATTTTGGTATCATTAATCTACAATTACATGTGCAATATTATGGCTATTAAAGTACCCACTTCATCAGGTCCCCCCCACCAACCCCACTACAGTCACTGTCCATCAGCGTAGTGAGATGCTCTAGAATCACTACTTGTCTTCTCTGAGTTGTACAGCCCTCCCCATGCCCCCCCAACATTACGCCTGCTAATCGTAATGCTCTTTTTTCCCCCTTGTCCCTCCCTTCCCACCCATCCTCCCCAGTCCCTTTCCCTTTGGTAACTATTAGTCCATTCTTGGGTTCTGTGAGTCTGCTGCTGTTTTCTCTTTCAGTTTTTATGCTCCACATATGAGTGAAATCATTTGATACTTGTCTTTTTCTGCTTGGCTTATTTCACTGAGCATAATACCCTCTAGCTTCATCCATGTTCTTGCAAATGGTAGGATTTGTTTTATTCTTATGGCTGAATAATATTGCATTGTGTATATGTACCACATCTTCTTTATCCATTCATCTACTGATGAACACTTAGGTTGCTTCCATTTCTTGGCTGTTGTAAATAGTGCTGCAATAAACATAGGGGTGCATATGTCTTTTTCAAACTGGGCTGCTGCATTCTTAGGGTAAATTCCTAGGAGTGGAATTCCTGGGTCAAATGGTATTTCTATTTTGAGGTTTTGAGGAACCTCCATACTGCTTTCCACAATGGTTGAACTAATTTGCAGTCCCACCAGCAGTGTAGGAGGGTTCCCTTTTCTCCACATCCTCGCCAACATTTGTTGTTGTTTGTGTTTTGGATGTTGGCCATCCTCACTGGTGTGAGGTGATATCTCATTGTGGTTTTAATTTGCATTTCTCTGATGATTAGTGATGTGAAGCATCTTTTCATGTGCCTGTTGGCCATCTGAATTTCTTCTTTGGAAAAGTGTCTATTCATGTCCTCTGCCCATTTCTTAATTGGATTATTTGCTTTTTGTTTGTTGAGGTGCGTGAGTTCTTTATACATTTGGATGTCAACCCCTTATCACATATGTCATTTATGAATATATTCTCCCATACTGTAGGATGTCTTTTTGTTCTACTGATGGTGTCCTTTGCTGTACAGAAGCTTTTCAGCTTGATATAGTCCCACTTGTTCATTTTTGCTTTTGTTTCCCTTGCCAGGGAGATATGTTCATGAAGAAGTCGCTCATGTTTATGTCCAAGAGACTGTTGCCTATGTTTTTTTCTAAGAGTTTTATGGTTTCATGACTTACATTCAGGTTTTTGATCCATTTTGAGTTTACTTTTGTGTAAGGGGTTAGACAGTAGTCCAGTTTCATTCTCTTACAAAAAAGTGAATTTTTAATTGTATTTAATTCTAATTAACTTAAATTTCAATTTAAATAGTCAAACATGGCTAATGGCTTCTGTATTGGTCAATGCAGGTTTAGTGCTCTGTTGCTAAGGAAGTAATTTTAGAGAGGGTTGCAAAATATTTCTCATTTTACTATTTTCCACTCTTCCAACATTCACTGATTAGGATATAAACCATATGTTTTTTTTAATAAATTTCTTTTTTCTGATGAAAAAATCAAAATGTTACTATCAGAAAATGAAGATATGGATAGTGGGTTTTTTCCCATTAACCGACTCTATTTGATTTTATATTTAAAAATATAGATGGGACTTTATAAATGTATATGAAACTTTCATTATTAATTTGATGCCTTCTCCTGTGATGACAGCTTCAGTGAGATTCAATCATTTGGTCAAATGCGGCAGGCACGGGCCTCCTATGGAGAGGAGATGGGTGGGATTTCAGTTTTCCCAGGATGCTTTGTAGACATCCACGTTTGAATTTTTGAAATAAAGTTCAACTTTATGGCATTTATGTAGTTCTATAAAAACCAGCACGGAAGCTCCCCTCTGGCATCTGTCTTACGCAGAATGGTAGTCTATAAAAGGGCTTTTCCCATTTAGTATATCTCTGTGGATCTTATCGCTTGGCAATGATTGAACAACTATTTTATGAAAGACCACCTCAAATAACAACTATTTCTTCTACACTTTCTTTATCCCTCCAAATAATGTGATTTCTCCTTCTGGAAATGCTCAGTGACTTACCACTCACAGTACGTCACAGTAGTTTATGTATTCAGTTCACTTTCCAATGACATTACAAGCAACTTAAGAGAAAAGGCTGCATCCTGCAGACCCTTGTATTCCCTGCCCGGACTAAAAGAATGCCCTTCTCTAGTAGCTATTCCAGAAAGGTTTATGGAATTGAATTAGGTATTTAACTATGATATTACACCAAACTCATAACACTGCTTTCAGGGTTCCGCGCGCCCTACACACTCATGAACGAAAAAGAAGTGGTTGTATTTAAGTACCTAGGAAAATGCCCGTGAATATGTTAATCAAATGCTTTCCTTACCATCTTGGGGATGTTTGGGGGGTGGGGGTGTTTTATGGTGGCTTTTGTAAAAAGAAGAAGAAACACCTTATTAATCTAAGGACACCGGGGTGTTCAGCAGGAATGTCAAACAGCATCCTCAAGAGCACCTCTAAATAGCACTCCCTGTAGAAACAGACAAGGAGACAGGCCGCAAGAGCATGCTTTGGCTGTCACTGTTGATCTTGTGTTCCAGTCTCAGTTAATAAGCACGTGGTCAGTAACGACAAACTATTCTGATGAAAACAATACTTTAAGTCCACTGCTTGACATAAAGATGCATTGGCAAGAGACAATTTTAGTCTGTTTTCATAGCAAGAGAAACAGGCTTTTCAATGGACTATGTAAAACCACACAAAACATCCCCAGCCAGGCACAAAGAAGACTCTAATTATATTAATCCTTTCCATACCAAAAAAATTTAAGAACTTTGAATTTTCACCTTAGTTGAATTACCTTAATCCATACATGCCTTAATCAGGTTATCTTTTAACCCTACAACAAATACACATACTCAAATATTGTGCCTAGATTTGATAAGGAACTTAAAAAACAAAACCACGTTAATGCCATGGCCTGGTGACTCCATTCAACTCAGACTTTCCCATCAGGATTTGGAGAATGGTTGATTCCTTTTTCTACTCTTCCCTAGAAGGGATATTAATAAGCAGTGACATTCCCAGAAAGGATTAAAAAACTGGAAGGAATGAACCCTAAGCAAACAAACAGATGGTAATCACACAATAAAACAGAGGCCAGGGCAATACACAGCCAAAAACACAGGACAGATGTGAGCTGCAGACACAAACTACGTTCTGAAATCGAGGATGACGCACCAGGGCCTGAAGAGCCGTAGAAATTAATTTCGAAGGTTCTTTCTCAAGATTTGATTGCAAGGAAGAGAGACAACACAGAGGGATACGTAGGAAAGTAGAGTCTCCTGCAGCCCAGGCTGTGCTCTGGGGAGACCGAGTCCTGCCATATGGCAGGCCGCTCTCCCTGTGACTTCACTGTAGTGTGTGCGAGGATGACATGAAAGCACTGTGAATGTCACGCAGTGTGAAAGGCTTGTATGAAAAGGTGCAGAGCTGTCGTTCAGCAGACAGGCGACAAAAGCTTTTCAAACTGTTGCCTCACAACAGCTGCAGTGGTTTGATTTTTTTAATTCAAAAGACTTTCTCTTGTACGCTATCAAAGACAGAAGCAGACTTGCTAACCCACAAACCCAGCCGACCCTGAGCCCTGAGGTCCACCCGGGCTTCATATCCATCTGCAGATGGCCGGCGGCTGGCGTGCGACCCCGGCGCGGTGGCGGAGGCCCCTGCCCCCTGCACCCCAGCAGGCCGCGGAGGCTGCAGCGTCCCTGCAGCTGCGGGAAGCCTTCCTGACCCAAATCTGCGGGACGCCCCATGGCCAGGCGGGGACGGCCGCTGCGAGGCAGCAGCTCCTGTTCCCTAGAAATGACACTCTTCCGTGTGTTTTTAATTTAATGTCCTTGTTCCTTCAGAAAGCAGACAATTTCAAATATTGACTATCCTGTGAGGGAAATGAATGCAAACAAATGGGTTTTACTCTCTCCGACCACATGGATATATAATTGGTCATTTTTCCTTTTTTAATTCAGTACAGGATATTTTCTCTCTATTTTCTGTTAAGGGCTCTGGGATTTTTTTCCCTTTGACTAGAATGATGTCAACTTACAATGACCTCTGTGGCCTGGGACTGTGTGCTGCGCCCAGCGCCCTAATGAACAGCCCCGCAGAAGCTGCAGAATGGGACTGTCAGTAGTGGTCACCCACGTCCCACGCCCAGGGTCGCCGCAGGTCAAGGAGACTGAGCACTTTGTCTGAGGTCACACAGCTCGATGGAAGGGCAGGCTGAAGAAGCTGATGCTGCGCTCCCTGCACTGTGCGCATCTCAGCTCAGTTGGTCAGCTCACTCCAACGACGTAGCAAACAGCCTAGCGTGGAGGCCAGAACGTGACAAACTGGGGAGTTTAAACGAACCAGCATATACAATATGCATGTTACATGTTTTTCAGTATGTCTTCCTGTACCAGCAATTTTTGCAGAAAGGGGGAGAAGCAGTAGGGCCCCTGCCCTGAGGCTTCCTGCGTGGGCAGAAACAAGGGGCTGAAACTGAGAAGGGTGATGGCACAACGGGCAGGATGCTGTGTAGACCAAAGGAAAGGTGTTTTTAAGTAATCCAGGGAAAGAATAAAAGTCAACAGGAGACAGAATGGACACAGGAAAAGGTCCCGCATTTGGAGCCGGAAGCCCTGGATGGAGGCCGTGCTGTAGCTTTCGCAGCCCTGGGCCCTGGCACAGGAGACGTCCGCTTTGCGGACTTGCACCGACCTCACTGTACCATGACTGGACAGTCACTGATGCCTCTGGAAGCTCTTAATTCTGTGATTACAACTTTTGAAGTAAAGAATCCATTTCATGGCCCATATTCCACTTATCCCTGATTATAAGCTGGGGTGATCAGTCCATTTTTGAAAAGTTTAGAATCGACAGGTCCAAAGCTGTCTTCTAGGACCTGCCGGCTGGTTCCTCCTAGCTTTCTCCCCACCCTGAGAGTGCGGGCCCTGAAACAGCCCTACATGATTCCTTCCTCACACATTGGGCAGCTCCTTAAAACCGAACATTTATCTCTTCTAGGTATTCATCTCTGCTTTAATATTCCGAGTTTACCTCTGAAGAGTTTGACATAGATGTGTCTGTATCAATACCATTACCAACTTTAAATTCTAAGAATCCAGGGGTGGTGTGTGGTTTTGGGGCCTGAAAGCGTTTCGTATTACGAAATGTCTCACAATTGAACCAGGCTCTTCAATCAAAAGCCGAGCCATGCTAGGCTTGCCTGCTGACAGCTCCAGTGCACAGCAAGGGAAGCACCAGAAATCAGAGGGTTTGGGGACTTTTATAACAAGGTGATAACACATGGCACTCCTGTGCATGATCAGGGGACCTTTACTGAACAGGTTATCACCTACTTGGGGTGTTTGGGGATTCACTGATGAGCTGTGTGGCATGAGATTTGCACAGTCACATAAGTTATGGGAACTACCATGAGTTACGATGTGAGGGAAAAAAGTAATTCCTTCAGCGGAGACAGTTTGCAAAGCCCCACTCTAGAGTGCATGTCTCTGCCAGAGAGGCCACTCATGTCATTTTGCTCACCGCTGTGGTTGGCCACAGATGGCTAGATTAGCATGGCCTGACCTTCTTTGAAGTTTTTAAATGAAAACAAAAGCTCAAAAGATTGGGATGCAATGCAAGGGACCATAATTTTGTCCTATAATTATACGGATTACTCCAAAGAAAAGGAAATAAATTGGATGTGTAAAGGACATGGCATGCTGGCCATTTTTTCTGCCTTGGCTTTTATCAAAGTTTGCTAAGTTCAATGTATGGAACACAGTTAACTTTGGGAAGACAAAGCTCTGATATTACCTCTAAAAATGAGGATGTCCATCTGATGGTAATTCAAGCCCATTTATGTCACCCTTCAAGGCAACAGAACTATCCTGGTTTGCCTATCAGTGCTTCCACAAGGCTACTCAGAAGTTCTGAGGGGCAACAGGCTCATTTACACTTCTTGGCTGCGGGTATTACCAAGGGCAAGAGAGTGCTGAAAGGTTCAAACTTCATCAGTCTTTGCATTTGGAAGAGAGAACTTTCAATCACTCCAGAACAGCGCTGCCAGATATTAGCAGGTGTAGGATCCCCGGGGCAGGAAGAGTGCCAGCCATTATATTTGCCTGCACCAAAGTTTCCTCTGGCATCCTTGCGGCAAAGGCATTATCATTGTTCAGGGCACGGTGTAGGAGAGAGGACACCCCCTGTTAGTTTTCCCTCCCACACTCACGCTCAGCACACCCTGGGGCATGGCTTCCTGCAGGAGAAACTCTGCGCGTGTTCCAGGCAAGTTTTTGCGGCAACAGGCTTTCTCCTCACTTCTCATATAGGCAGGTGACACATTTTGAAATATTTACAGAAGGAAAGTACCTCCTTCCCCAAAGTGGATACACAGTGGCCAGCTTAAATGGAGACAGGAGATGGGACCATTCAAATACAGTTTTCAGGTGAAATTCTTTCATGGCTGATAAAACCTTACATGGGCCACAGGCCTCATCTGAGAGTCTGGTAGGAAGGGAGTTCAGACAGTACCTCTACTACTGACACTGGTGGGGGAAGAGTGGAGTCGTGAAGAGAAATTCATTTTTACACCTTTTTTGATGGTTCTAATAGGTGGGGAGTGGTTCTGGCAAGGTAAGAGGGGCCGGACCACTCCAGATAAAAATGCTGAACTTGGGAGAATTGAAATCACTGAATCTCAGAGTTTGGGGGAAGCTCACCTGTCATCTGCTGCAACTGTTAGGGGCAGTTGTTTATTTTCCTCAGTTCTTGTCCCTGCCACACCAAAGAATTGAAGGGCAGAGACACAGTAGTGAAGCAGAGTAAAAGTTTAATTTAAAGTTATGCAAAGAAAAAAAGTGCAGGTGTCCTCAGAGAGGAGGTGCCCTGGAAGGTTGGGGTTTCCCTCTTTTAAGGAGTTTTCAGGGATGTGAAATGGGCTAGGAGGTGTAATCTTGTCAGTAGGTCTCGAGATGCTTATCTGGTGAGAGACACTGTGTCTCCTCTCTATTATCAGGTCTTCAGGTAATTCTGCAGAATAAATTTAACACAAGAAATTTACTGATCTGGGTTCCTCCCCAGGATAACAGCTTCCCTCTAGGAACATATCAATCAAGGCCACCTGCCCTGCCCCCGAGGTGGGCTGAGTTATTATCTGTTTGCTGAAGAATATATTAGAAATCTTACCTCCTAACTTCCTGGCTTTTAAAACGGAATCAGCTTTAAAATGGAATCTTCCCTGTTCTTACTAAACTGCTTATATCTGGGCTTTTCATCAGAGGCAGGAAAAGTTAGCCATCATACTTGTCTCCGGCCTTGGTTACAAGATTACTTGATGAGGGGCTGGAGGAGGAGAAAAACAGCATATAGGTTAAGCTAAAGAATAAGCTGGGCCTTTTAGCAGGCTTACGTAAATCTTACAGTGGCATGATCTAATTGACCCTGAAGACATGGGCTGTGATCAGATAACTTTTCTTTATTTGGGGAATATCTGGATATTCCAAGTTACTTCTGACCTTTGGAGCTTCAACTGATCAATTAATTAACTCTGTGAGCCTTTTCTGACTCTAGTTTTATCTGGTTAACTGTGAGTCCTTTCTAGCGGGCTTCACTGGCCTCATTCTCTCTCCACCCGGCTCATACCTATTTTTCCTGCCTAACACAACTGTAGCTCACCATGCCGACAAGCTGGCTCTTTGAGCTCAGTTCTTCTTTATGTGCCAGTAAAATTTTCCTGCACCTTCTACTCATTTATTCTAGTCATAGCCACTGGGACCAAACATCAACAAAAGCCCTCTTCTAATCGACAAATAGAGATGCAAAGTAGTCTGCCATCCTCTCCCGAGTCCGGTACATTTTTAATCTACAAAATTCCCCAAGTGCAGCACACTGACCAGCTCTACAAGGATCACCTTGGAACTTAGTAGAAATGCCAAAGCTCAGGTCTTACCATAACCTACTGAGGGAGAAGCCCTGGAGCTGGAGTCCATCCAGCAAGCGCTTTTAGCAAATTCCCCAGGTGATTCTGAGGCAAACTGAGATTTGAGAACAACTAAACTGGAAAATCCTTAAAAGGAAGGAGAAGGGAAAGGGAGAACGTGGCAAGATGCAGAGTCAGGCAGGAGCCCGGTGTGCGCACTGAGGTGGCGGGGGCGGGGGTGGGGGGTGTCCAGCTGCAGGTGTGGCCAGGAAGGGACAGGACGGGCAGGCCAGGAGCCAGGCAGAGGAGGACTGATTCTCACAAAGAAAACCAGGCTCTGTCTTCCTCCTGTACCATCTTCCAGACGGCTGAAGGCAGGGAGGGGAAGGTGCTCCCCTTCAGGCCTTCTGCTTCCCTCTCTACCCCAAGCCCCAGCTCCTGCTGTCCGTGTCTGATCCATGAGCTGAGCTACATGAGCTGCCTGGCCCTGAGTACTTACTTAGGAGGTTTTAAGTAATTGCTTTCCAGTTACCGATTTCCCTTTTTTTTTCATCAAAAACATTTTGAAAGGGCTATCTCTTTCTATTTCCTCACATCTACTCTCTGTAGCTACTTGAAAGCTGGCAGACAGTTAACAGTGGCCCCTCAGTTTTCCCATTAGCCCAACTCCTAGCAGTCTCTGAGTCCTGCTGAGGCCCCCGGCATGCACGGTGCCCTTAGCGGCTCGCCAAGCCTGTCCCGTCTGTCCACCACCCCACAGCCCCCTCTGCCCAACATGCCTGGAGCCCTGTTTTCATCTCCCATGAGGGTGCCCATATTCCCCATGCTGCCTTCCACAATGACCTTCTTTTTGAAAATGAACTGTTTTCTGGGGACCCAAGCTTGAAAGGCCATTGTCGTACTATACTAGTTTTCCTCATTTTCCCAATATTTACTTGTGTGCTTCTGCCACACTCAGCCTTCCATCGCCTCTAACTCAGACTCTAATAAAGTGGCTCTCTATGGGCATGATCCGGGACTCCTCACCCAATCCCTTGCAAATACGGCTGCATGGCCAAGTTGCCTGAACACAGCGCCGCGACATTGCTCTTCTGCGCCCCTATCCAGGGATTGCGACCTACCCGTCCCTTGGCTTTTGTCTGTGTTTGCAGTGCCCTCCCTGTCCAGATGCACCACACCTCTGTGGCTTCTCTCATCTGTCACCACCTCCATGGAGCCTGTCCTGTTCACCAAATGGACATCATTTTTCTCCCATAGCCCCCTGGTCCCTCCACCCCATGACCTTGCCACTCAGGAGGCCTGCACCCGGCTTAGCTGCATTATTAAGTCTCCTCGCAGGCAGTCACGTGCTCTGCTCTGTTTTACAGCAGCCACAGCTCCCAACACCACACCTACAAACGCTGAGTCCAGGAACGCCCACTGGATTGGATTTTTACATCCTGCATTTGACCACCTAACAGACCGCAGCAGGAAATTAGCCAAATCAGATGATGGGAGGACCGTGGCTGGGGACCCAGAAAGAGTGTTACTTTCCCAAGCGTCACCCATCTGCCTGCTCTGCAGCTCCAATCCATGTCCTTTTAATGACTGATCACTTGAGAGCACAATCATGCTGGGCCCTGGGCAGTGATTTCTGCCACCTTCTGGGTAAACATGGGTTGAAACACATCTGTTTACACTGAAGGTTGCGTATCTGCTAGGGTGTTTTTCCTCAGACTAGGAGATGAACCCAGCACAATTCTATTTGTGTACAGTCAGATCTGAACTGAACACTGAGATAACAGGAGGCCTCATTTTCTAAATCCATCTGGATCCGTATGAATGTTAGGGCCCCTCATGGGCATTTCACCATGAGGATAATAACGTTGCCTTGGAATCGGAGAACTGCATTATTTACACTGAGGCAGCATTAGCTGGAAACTGGTTTGACATTGGATCTCAACACATATAAAAGAACATATAATAAATTAACCATAACTTTAATTTCTGGGATAGGTTTCAATCCTGAGACAGGATTGTGAATGCTCTGGATAACACGCAACAAATGGTATGAAATAAAGTCGGCATGTGTGAGATGATGTAGCTTCCTAGGGGATACCGTAAACCACAATGCTTCGCTGCCACCCCTGGGCCTGCCTGCGCCCTCCAGCCTGCCTGGTTCCTCGTCACGTCCCAGCGGCACCCAGGACTGAACACCGAGAACATGCAGGCCTTCAGGCCAGTGCAGGGGCCCTGGGCCCTGGGCAGCACAATAAAAACACAGGCTGTCGCATGTCTGGAGCACGAGGCAGTGCAGACAGGCTGAGTCCCTCTCTGCAGCCTTCCTAATTTCCAGGGCTAGACTGTATTTCAAATAGAGCAGGTTTAACATGTCAAGTTCTGTGTGTTCCTGAAACACAGCACACAGACTGCAGTTCATTCCAGTGTGGTGAAATGCGGCTTTCTCGCCTGAGTCCGGGAGCCCGGGGCCGGGGACTGGCCACCCGGGCCGCAGGAAGGTGCTGGTTGGTCCTCAGTCCCCTGTGAGGCGGTTGCCAACTTCCAGGCTCTGCTCACAATGTCCGCCACCTGTTCCTCAGGCAGAATCCAAACTCCTAACTCCAGGGGCGTGATGGTCACCGGGGATAGCTTTAATCTGCCTTTGTGCTTCTCATTATAGTAATCTTACTGCCTAGTGGTGGTGAGCAGAATACATAAAGCCTTCCCTGCTCCCTCCTGTGAGAGACTGTAGATCTCTCTGAAACATTCTTTCTATCATTTAAATAATATTTTTAAATTTTCTTGAACCATATATGCATTCACAAGGCTTTGGCATGCTCTGTTTACCCACACACTCTGGCTAATGATAAACTAAATAAGTCATTGAGGGTTTTTTTCCAACCTTAAGATTTAGGGCCATTATAAACTCAGAATGAAGCAGTCAGCACATTAAGGAACAAAGACATTCTGATGAAATTACATGTAGACCATGACCTAAACACAGAGAGAGGGAGGAAGGGAGGCCATTAAAGAATTCATGACAGTATCATAAAGCTAAGTGTGATGCCCATATCCTTTCTGTATTCACAGAATCCAAACTCAAGGGAACGGGCGAAACAGTCTCTGAAAATGGATCATTTGATGGTTCATATACCAGGAGTTTAGGAGGAAACTCAGCCACGTCCTTTCTTGCTCTGGCTGTCCTGATGTCAGTATTCCCGAACCGAAGGGTAGAAGGAGTGCCTTCTAACTCAGGAGTGTGCTGGGGGTCTGCACCTCCATGAAGCATTTCCTGGGGTACCTTTCTGCAGCCCCTACAATACCAATAGCTCCCTCCTTAAAAATGCCTGCCCATGGCTCTCCTCACAGAGTATGGCAGTGTATATATCCCAGCAGACCTGAGATCAACCCTGGGTATACCTAGCCACATCCACTGTGCTGGTCACTAAACCTCCCTGAGCCGTATTTCCATCTGTATAGTGGGAGTGAACACCATGCACCTCCAGGGCTGCTGCAGCAATCTCAAGCATGTATTGAAGCACCCAACCCGGGTGAGTCAGGTCATCACAGCTCTGTGTGGATACCAGTACTCCTGCCGTGGAAAACAGCATCACTGAGCATTATTGCTCTGAGCAGACTCTGAGGATAGCAGTTAAAATGATCACACACTTCCATGTGTGCTGTTGTCATAGGTTTTCAATATTTAAGAAATCCTTGCAAGCCATGTAGGTAAAATGAACACCCAAAGCTGGAATTCCTTGTGCAATAACCCTGATTAATTATTGCATTCATTCATAATATTGTTAGGTATCTAAGAAGATGTTAAGTGTGAACATAGGCATGTGATTCTTGGGTTACTCCTTAATGGACAAGCTTGAAACAGAAGGCCTGGTTGCTTTTCTGGCCCCTGACCCTTCTCTGTATCTTTTGTCCTGCAATTCCCACTGCTGTATGTGTAGGTATACTTCAGGTCCTGAAAACTCATAGTCCAGTGCACTAGCTCAAAAAAATCCATGTTTTGTAAGCCTTGAAAATATACTAAATAGTAAATTCCTTAGACATGACCTCAAAGCTGGGAAGAACTTAACTAAGAAATTCTGAAAGATGGAAACACAAAACTTAAGAGACCCTGTGTATTTCCCCTGTGCAAAGCACTTTGCTGGCAGCTGCTGGGGAAGGCAGGCGACAAGAACATCCTCCCCCTTCTACGTAACTGACCCCCAGTGACCTGCCTAAAAACCTTTCTGGATGTGGAACATGTACAAATCAAAAAAAATAATAATACATGACCTAACAGCCGGCAGAAGTGAAGGCAGACTGCTCTAGCATCAGCCCCCTGATTATCCTCGGCCATGTGCAGCTCCTCGTCCATCGGGCACTGTGCCTTGACCTAGGGGCTCTCATCAAGTTCCTTTCTCACTTTCTTTTCCTTTCTCTTTAGCCTCCAAGTTCAGTATGGTAACCTCTTACACTCAGTTTAAAACACTCTTCAAAAAGCATGTGCTTTCATTCACTTAGCAAATGATTATTGAATGCCTACATGTAACAGGTAGAAAAGACACAATTCCTGTCCTCACTGAATTAGGTATATATGTATACGTACATGCAAACACACACACATGAACATACTCAAATTTTGTGATAAGAAGAAAGGGTTACATGAGCAAATTATAAGAGCACAAGTCAAAGGTCAACCTTTGAGCTCGATGGATCTTAATTGCATGATAAAAGGACAAACATGTCACAGAGGAAATGCATCCCCTTGAGTTATTAAATGAATGATCAAAGCAAAAAGCATGTTGTTCAATGTTTCCAAA
Source organism: Smutsia gigantea (assembly GCA_032199065.1). NCBI lineage: Eukaryota > Metazoa > Chordata > Mammalia > Pholidota > Manidae > Smutsia > Smutsia gigantea. The sequence goes on along the minus strand of JAVSCE010006893.1, from coordinate 59,917 downwards.
TAGAAAACTCTGGAGTTTTCTCTAGGGCTTATGTATGGCAGTCGGCCTTATAGATGGTCCTTCAGTACAGAAGGAGACAGGCGATTGTGATAACCTTACAATGTGTCTCTCTTCCCACCATACTTAACTCACATCCCAAAAATTCATTTTAAATTTTGTTAATGTCAATGTACTTCTGAAACAGTGTGTTTCTTGATCATTAGGGAAAGGAGCAGTTAGTTAAAGATTTTTGACATATACATACATTAAAATTGGATGTTAGACATTCATAAGATGGCAAAATCTCTCTTAAATTGCTGGTTACACCCTTATGTGCACAGTCAAGTTGCAGTTAACTTACACTTAATATGCTGAGTCAACTCCCATAGTTACATGCTATAAGCATCCTATGAGATCCACTTGGTTTTTTTGTTTGGGGATTTTTTTTTTTTTGGCTCGGTCTTGTTTTACATTCATTAAATAAGTCTTGATTTGGTATGGTTAAATTATAAAAAACAGAACAACATTCATAAGGTTTTTTTTTTAATTAAAAAACGGCCAAAAGTATACCAATTTTGATTTGTATCAAATTAAACTCTCCTCCACAAAAGTGACTTATATTAAAAGGTTTCTTTGTTGTTTGGGAAGTATGAAGTTTACTGACTTGATGACTTAATTGTTGTCTTTCTTTTTCTACAGATAAGACTGAAGTACATTGTCTTTGATGTCCTCTATCTCTGCTGTGAGTACATATATATGAGGTGGGGTCCACATCCACGCCTACCTGTGACCTTCTGCATAATTGGACAGGTCCATCTGCCTAGAACTGTCAGTCTTACCATCATCTGTTTAAGGTGTGTGGATGTCAAGAAATCTCCAATGGAATAAAAACACCACAGTGTTAAACCTTCTCAGCCACCTCTTAGAAAATAACACCCAACTGATGGTCAAAAAGAGATTTAGGTAAGACAGCGGTCAAGCAAGAATGGAACGGCACCAAAGGTATATGATGTTTACCTTATAGGATTTTCTTCAGCAAATAAAGGGACACTCTGCAAATAAAGTTTTGCGCTTATCAACAGTGAAGGCTGCAGAGACATACTGCACCACTGGAACTGAGGGCATCATTTTTGAAATTTAAATTAAATAATTAGTAGTTAAGAATTCCTAATTTTTTATATATATTACCTATAGTATATATATGCAAAATGCCTAAATATATGATATGTGGCTGTAGTTTATAAACATTAAATAATATACTATATGAATACATGTTACAGTATAGGTAAAGACATACTATATAATATCCTATATTAACACTTATCACATAAAATGCATATAGTAATGTTTCTTGCTGATTGCTTATAGATTGTACAAAAGTTGAGGCTTTTCACCATCTATCCAAAATGTATGTTTTTATTACACATTACTCACAAATGCAAGGAGAGCAAATACTTTTGAACTTCAAAATCAATAGGGTCCAGTGAATTTTTTTAATGGCTCCTAGAAACTCACACGCCAAAGGAATGCATCGTGGAGAAGAAAAACATTGGTCCGACATGTCAGTGTAAGAAGGCTGGTTAGAAAAGCAGAGTGAAACTGAAAAGAAGGTCAGTTGTGTAATTTCAAGATAAAAATTCCATCTGAAGCAATTAGGCATTGAGTGGGATTAGTATAGTGGCTTGATTTATTGTATTACCCATTAAACAAATCCAAATATGCAGTTGGACTTCACAGAAGGTTCTTTAAAGTAGAGCAGAGCCACCTCTGGGAGCGATTCTCATCTCTGCCTCAGCGCACTCCCATTTCATTGTGCTTCAGAAAGGCATTGGTATTTATTACCTGGCTCAGGAAGTTCTATGTCCTTTTTTATATTTTATCTTTGATACATGTTACCTAGTTACAACGTTCACTGTTTTATCTGACTTTCATATGGAAAACTATACAAAGAGTCAAAATGCTCTTAAGTATTGTTGTATTTATTAATATTCCTTATCTGTCCATAAGAATTTTATATTGATAAAGATATATTCAAAGTTCAATTTTAAGCTGAATAATTTAGGTTGAGAAACAAGGGGTTCTTTTTTTCATAGAACAGATGGTTGCAAGTTAATCTGCAAAGACATACTATGGCTTACGAAGACACACAGAAAATGAAAGGTGAAAATGTGAGGACTCGTGTTTTTTTCCTAAGGAGAAACTCAAGACTGTTTTGTACCCCCAATTTTCAACAAGTTCTAACTCAGTTGAATTTCTTTTCTAAGACTGGTTATTATCAAGGTTTGGCACCTTATAATTTTATCAATTCTTCATTTTTATTTCTCCAAGCTTAGGATTCATGCCTGCCTCATGGTATAAACTATATGTTCCTAAGATTTCAGCATGGCAGAGGAGAACACTGACAGAAAGAATTAAAGATCCTTAATTGACACAAGAGGCTGCCTGTGATGGCAAAGCAAATGGCATGCATGTTTTAAAGCACGGACTTGACACCAGCACGTCGTTTGCTAAAAGGAAGGATGGATGCATAAAGTTCTCAACAATAAGAACAAAAACATGATAATATACAAAAAGAAACAAAATAATCTCATAAAATTTTCATCTGAAGAGATTAAAATGGGTGGATGTGTTATTTCCCTATTTCTATTTCACTTTTATGGGTTGTTCCAAAAACCCTCCATAAAGAACAGCCTGGGTCTTTGGGCACTGCCCATGCTGGTTCCAGAGGCTGAAGGCTTACAGAACTTGTGAACTGCTGTCCATCCCTTTAGGACCTGGGTAACATCATGCTCCGAGACCCTGTGGCCTTAGGGACATTCCTGAGGACAAGAAGGAAAGACAAAAAGCTTGCATGCATTTTACAGCCCTTGTGGCACCAGTTCTTGTGATTTCTTCCACTTCAAAACCTGGAGAGGAAGAAGAACCCAGCTGTGAGGAAATGGTAGGAGACGGTTTCCTCTTTGAACTGCACAACCTGCTTTGAAACTGGGAAACCCATCTCCCCTTCAGAGTAGGCAGAGCAGAGGTGTCAGGTCCAGGGGTAAGGGAAGGGTTTACAGCCAATAAGCCAAAAGACATCCACTGAACAAGCTACAGTAAGAGAAAAAACATAAGGACATGCAATAGTTGGAAGATATTCTGACTGATTTATCAAGATAATAAACAGCTTACATATGATGTATTTGTTCATCATGGCAGAGAACGCCAATTGAAGTGACTCCCCTTAGGGAATGCACCCAGTAGCCTTTGAAAAGAAGGCATTTACACGTTGGACCACCCTACACAGTGAATTTGAGTGAGTTGGCAAACGATAGTCCCATATCCAGATGCATCTGGTTTATGTTGAAATGATCTAAGAATATTTTTACATTTATAAATGGTTGTTAAAAATATAACACCAAGAAGAATATGTGACAGAGATTATATTGACTACAAAGCCTATAGCTTAAAATATTTACTCTCTTGCCCTTTATAGAAAAGTTTGGCAATCCCTGACTTAAGCCCTTATTTGGTAAATTATAAATCTTTTTGTGCCTCATCCTTATGCGATGCCATTTGTGGAACATTACATTGCTACTGAGAAAAAAAATTTTTGGAAAAGTAATGTATAATGACGCTTATAAGATGGTAGGTATTATGGTGTGGTTTACAAATAAGTTTTAAGTGAATCAAACTAACTGCAACTGTTCAACTCCCTTTGGCCACCTTTAGTTGTACACTGGATAGACTTTGGGGACATAGGCAGAAGAACTGACCCAATGTATCACTAGTATTTACTTAGTGTCTATGCTGTGCAGTGTAATCAAAATACATTACATTTCCTAATCTGTAAAACTCTTGGCCAATATAACAAAAGCCATTCCTGTTGATTATCGATAACATAATCTCTACAGCATCTATTTTCTAAGTCTGCTATTCAAGTTTACTACAGGAAAGATCAAAGACGGGTCTATTCCAGGAAAAAGGAGATAGGACATGCATAAAAGTAAGTTTCTACACACAGACCTCCTGTCAAGAATCTTCTTCTCATTGTTATTATTTCACTTTAAGTAAAGTGATTTCTTTACACAGAAGTCAGCACAAATGAGTTATTGAAGACGTTGCTGGTACACAAATGCGTTACACACTTTTGCATATCACAGTGGGACTCAGGCTCAGTCAACACTCTCCTATCTAATGACTGAGCCATATCCTCCGTAATATGAAAACTAAACAAGCCTCTGGTTCCTGAGTTTGTTTTTGTTTTTGTTGTGATGGACACTAACTGCTGAGTGTTTGTTTTTTAACCTTTAGCCAAGACATAAATTCATCTCGGGGTTTTAATTTTATACAGTGTTTACCCAGTATTTTGTGTTTGTTGACTTAATTCACTGACTGAAGTTGAAAATGAGTCTCTAATAATTCTTAGTGTTCTAATCCAATACTTTCCTTAAAAGACATCAGTATTCCCTTGTATAAATCTTGTGATATTGCAGACACAATTTTTAAAAGATCACCCAGAAATCATTTTCAATTAAAAACGTCACATTTCTTTAATGTTTTGGGGTACCTAAAGTCAGGAACCATCTCTGAATGACTTGCCACCATTTAGTTATCACTTATTTTAAGTCAATAAATCAGTAATATACCATAAAATAGGTGTTAGGAATACTGAAGCACCAAGCACCATTCCTCTCTGCAGGCTAATGTACACCGAAAGGCTTGGTTTCAGGGTCTGTGCACAATTAGGGACATCATAGCATATAAACACTGTAAATTACCTCTGGGTTTTCAGCCTCAGACCAGTGATGAGGTGCTTAGCATCACACACCACCTGTATGCTAATGAAACACGGAGGGCAGGGGCTGCGTGCCAAAAACGTGGGGAGAGCAAGAGAACTATTCTGACAGCACCATTACAGGAGTGAGTATTATCAGCACATTGCAGCATGTTACTTTTGCTGTGGTCCTTCACAGGAAGTTCATGGGCTGGCAAGCTTCCCAGGAAACAAGCTGGGGAAGGGATCTCGGCACAAAGGTATAGAAGGCATCCTGTTCCATTGCAAGGAGATGATGTGAATTATAGCCCTGTGTACTACAAGGAAATCTTATCCCTAAATTAATACAACAATACCATGATTCACTCTCAATAATAGCCTTTATATTATATGTGAATCCTCAATAACACATTACACCTTGGGGATAACATTTGAGAAAGGTGTACTTGAGGATCCACATATTAATTTATGTTATAGTACATTTTATAATTCCTAAAAACCTTTTGCTCCAGCTTCCTTCACCCTGCAGAATTCTCCATAGGGCTACCTAGATTTGAAACTGCAGGATGCATGATAAGGAAAAACAAACAGGGAAAATAGGAATTAGCAATTTACTGCTGTTGTAAACTGACTTATTCCTCATAGGTTAACTCCCATGTATTATCTTCCCCATTTCTAGCAATTCTTGACTCCTCCTTAGCAACCACGGGAAAATTTCATTCTTTTTCATGAAGCTCTTTTGCATTCTTTTCATTTGATTTTGCACTGTACTGTACATTCTGCATTATATGTACTATAAATATGAATACATATGTGTAATAGAATACATATAGTATATATGTATGCTATAATATTGTGTCCTATCTCTATATATATACACATAGCTGGTTTACACTGATTTCAGTTCCATTTGGTTTCATGTCTGAACTGTGCACAGCGCACACAGTGAATGTTTCCTTTCCTGGCAGTGCTTTGAACACAGTGTGCACTTGAGAAGATGTATTAGCTACCTAGAAAAGCAGCCTGCAGTGGAGGCAGGCTCACAGGAAGTCATACCGCCTGCATTCGGAGCTGGTGTCCCTGACCCTCTTTTGTGCAAGATCAACAGTGGTGCCCTGCCGCTGCCGAACAGGCCCACCCACCCTGCATTTCCTCAGAAGATTGCCATGTGTGCATTCACCACACATCTAGGACACATCCTCAATGGAAGTGCAAGCAGCTTCTCTTAAGTGTTATAAGGACCAGAAGAGAGGAGACTCTGCCTCTCCTGGGATCTATTTATTCTAACCTACTTTTCCCAACAGTGAGATGTGAGCCTTCCCCTCAACGTTTGCTTCCTTCCGTCATTATAATTAGGTGTGCAAAGATATGTGGCTCTATTACAGACAACATGTGGACACAGAGTAACCCATGCAACAGATCCTAACCGCTGAACCTCTGCATCAGCTCCCCTCCCTCCTCCACAAAGATGTGTGTGTGAGAGTTTGTATACTGCCCATCTGTTCAGCAGAAACTTGTTTTTTCTCTGAGCTATTCTTAGGTTTATTTTAGGGTGCAGAGAAAGGCTAGGGGTAGCGTGTAAGAGCATCACTGGTTGAAAATACACTGTGCTCATATAGTGGATTATGTAGAAATTCCTGAAGTGAGGCAGTCCCCTGGAGAAGAGAAGGGACTCCTGGATCAAAAGTACTTTTGCCCAAATGCTCTAAAAATATTAGGCATTTTGGGGGGGTAATGAGTGCTTCTATTAGGATTAAAATAAATGGCTGGAGCATTAATCCATTAGTCATTCATGCCTTATGGCAATTTCTTAAACTAGACCTGTGTCTAGTCTCTTCAGCTTAAGTGACCTAATACTTAGATCAGTGCTTTGAGAACCATTTTGCCAACCTCCCGCTCCCAGAATGGACTACTGTACTGCAGATGTGCTTGGACAACCATATTCAAGAGAACAAACCCATACTATAATCCTTTCCAAACCTTCTGTTATTCAGAATGGCTTAAATCTTATTTTGTCATCTTGTTGAATTTCTACAGACGATACAATTTTGGTCACGTGGAAGATTTCAACAGCCTACAGTTAAACACATTAGTTTGTCTAGATGTGGTTTTAAAAAGCAAAATAATGTAAGGACTCAGACAGTAATACATCTTAGATCTATTACTTTCTAAAAAAAGCAAACCCATATTAGGCTAATATCACTATTAGCCTAAAATAGAGGTATATTTGGGTTACTTAGAACTAAGGAAATAAGTTTACTTGTTACTTAATCTACATAATGAAAATAAGTCAACGACAGAAACAAAAAAGCTAGGGTCATTAGTAAAGCCTAAGTTACATATTTGTTTTTAGATATTATGTGACATCAGAGCTGTAGGAGGATACTATTTGTATCTACTTCTCAGAATAGGGAGGCATAAGGCCCGACGCTGTATGTAAAGGAACCTGGTCTCACTCCCACATCACTTCATCACATTAGTATATACAGCAGCGTCACCCACTGATGCTTCTACAACTGAACTTTGGGGAAGGTCATCGCTAGGGAGCAGCCATGAGGTGGCTGGCACAGTAAGGCGAGAGAAAAACCCATGGCCCTTTTCTGAGCCTTAAAAAGCATCACGATGGAATTACGGAAAGAGCCAAGGTGCAGGATAGGGAAAATAAATTTTCTTTCCTGTTGCAGTACCAGGGGTCTTCAAAAAGTTCTTTCCTGTTTTTGTTCTAAAGCCGTAGTAAACAGTAAAAATTGTGGCCTTATGGGAACCAGCTTTGGATACAGAAAGAGGTGGGTTTAGCCCCTCCTGCCAATAGATGGGTGACTTGAACAAGACGCTGATCTCTTGGACCTCAGTTTTCTCATTCATTTAACATGGATAAAAATGCTTATCTCCTAAGATTGCTATAGGATGAAATAAAATATGTCATATGCTCATGTTACCAATAATGATGATGAGAATTACCAATGACAGGACTCTCACTGTATGCCAGCGATTCATTGACATATTACATTAGATCCTCACAAAGCTCCTCGACTTCTGCTCCGCGCCCTGCTGCCCTTCCAAGCACATCACAGGCCAACGTGTAGACATTGCTATGAATCCCCTTCTATATGGGGAAGTAAGACAGTGGGTCACTGGTGAACCGAAACCCATCTGTGTGTCTATGGGAATAAAGGCTACCAGTCCTGAGAGCAGAAACCACAGGTGCAGATGGGAGAGGCTGCCTGCCCATCAGGAAAACAATTCTCCACCAGAAAGCCTGGTGGCCTGAGGGCTCAGAAACACCAATAAAGACTTGATCCATTTGCATGGAACTCTGGTGAAAAACAGTGACCCAGACCAGTTATTCACATCAGAATCCCACAGAAAGATAATTTTAATAGTATAGTTAGGTTTTATCAAGTTTTTTAGGTCCATATATGACAACTAGATCTATGCAATAATGGTATGCTGGAGCCACCTTTGAGGCAGACTCTGTAACAGGCATTTCTAGATTCCAAGTGGGCAGGAATATAACAAGTTTGGATGAATAAAATAATTAATTTGCAGAGAATGTCCAAATGTTTTCAGCCAATATTTGGGTTTTGACAGCTTGCCTTTTTCTCCTGGCTTTAGAATGCTAGCTAGACCACTTTATCCAGGAAGACACTATGAAATCAGAAAAGCTCACCTCTCCAAATTCCCCATCTGAATGCACATATGTCTAATTTTTCTTTAGTCTTAGATAAAGCTGGGAAAGGGTAGGTGGTTAAAGAGGAAAGAAAAAATTGGATTACCTGTCCTGCCTCAAACAGACCCCTTTAGGAATACTGATCATGAAATCATTTTTTTGACTGAAATTATTTAATCTCATTAGGAAGAACAGTATATATTGTACAAACAGACTTCTAGACTTAAATGCGCATTATTAATAGATTACTGTCAAAAGAAAACAGGACTCTTTCCCAGCAACCCCTTATACACAAACTTCGAGGTATGAGGATAACGTAGAAACACAAGCCCTGAAATCAGAAAACTGAACCATCGCAGCTAATAGATAAGTCATTTAACATGGCCTCTGTCTAAGAAGGACAGGTGTGCATCCGTGAACTCCAAACCTTCTCTGAATTTTCTCCCCTGGGACTTGTATGCCCCTCTCATGGCACTTACCTCATTTTATCTTGCATCTATTATTTTTATGTTAATCTTCTGTTCCCAGCTAGACGCTAAAAACCCTGAGGGCAGGAACAATCCCAGCATATGGACAGTTAAGTGTGTGCTGACTGGTCATGTGATGTGACTTGGAGCTCCACGGAGTGTAAAAGAACAAGGATAACACTTTACGGCGTCCCTAGCGATTGCACCAAGACGCGCACACACATCTAACAAGCTATATCTGAGCAGCCGAGCTCCGTGGGAAATCCGGACGCCGTCGTCAGTGCGGGGCAGCCTTCCTCGGGCTGTGTGATGCTGCTCTGTCGGGGTCTGCTCGCCGGGCCTTTCACGCAGGCTGATCGCACCCCTGTCCCTGCTGCTCTCAGGGGGCTTCCCCAAAAATAAGACTCCGCGGTCCACATCGGCACAAATAAACAGCAAGCCTCCCCGTTCCTTTGTGTTTCGTTACGGATCTGTTTGAAACGTTCCTACTGTTAGTTCTCTAAGAAGCTCCTAAGAGCAGGGCACAGCCCCATGTTAACGTCTTCCACTCCCACTGTCCAATTTAGGTATTGATCACCGTTCAAATGTTAGGGGTTTTTAGATGGTCTCTTTTTTTCAGCTCAATCCCGCTGCCTATAAATTCTAATCATTTACGTTCTGCTTTCAGTTAACAATTTATGAAAAAAGCCAAATGAATCAAAGACGCACGGCTGATTCTGGATAAGAAGAGGCACTGAGATGAGCACAATAAAGGCTAAGAAACAAGTAAGTGCCAAGAGCAGAGGCCAGCCACATCCTTCTCCAAAATTTAAAGCAAAACAGAATGAAAGCCGCTCTGCCAGGTTACCATCATTTCACCTAGACTCACCTGTCAGGGGATTCCTAGAAAGTGAAGAAATCCTAATGGCCTGCCAACCACGGGAGCAAGTCTGCATCTCTAATTACACGTCTTTCCAAGAGTGGTAATTCCACACTTTCTCTGGTCAACCAGTTCAGAGGCCAGCTGAGAACCACATCAACATGTCCATGATCTTCCTTTCTTCTGAGCATTAAAATATTATTAAGTCTTTGTAAACAACATTGTCAATAGCTGCATAAAAGTACATCACACAGAAGCACCAGTAACCTCTTTATTAGCCATTATGTAATTTCCAGTTTTCATAATTAAGATGAATGATTTCACAAAACTGCTCCTCAGCAGTTTCTTGTACTGTATATCTAACAACAAATGAAATTTCTAGGTCAGAAATGATGAATATTTACAAGTTTACTGATCCAAATTATTTTCGAGTAGGTTTTATCAACATTTCAGTGTGATGAAAAATTTCCATATACTGAATCCTAAATAGCATCAGATATTCTCATTTTAAAATACATTGACTTTTATCAAACTATGGATGGGGAAGATGAGAAGATCACTGTTATTAAAATCTATATAAATGATAATAAGAGGTGATCATTATTCATGTTTATTAACCATTTACATTTTCTATATTATAATCATTATTTTGTTTAATCCTAAAAAATTTGCTGGTTTATGGAAAAAGGAGTCAAAATAGAACATTACATTTTATTTAGTTTCACTGTGTAACTATTGAATATAAACTTTCAGAGTTGAAAGAATCTGAATTGGAACAAATTTCCTAATTATTCATAGATTTTTCTTTGCATTTTGTAGGAGGCTATCAAGTGTCTGTAAAAGTATTATCAACGATCCACTGTACTATAGCATATACTGCTCTCTGGGAGTCTATATTCATAACAGAAACAATTTCCTTCTTTTAATGTAGAAGTCAGGATGCTCTTTCTGAAGAATACAAAATGCATCCATGTATAATTTGGGAGGAGGGATATTAAAACACATGCAGTCATTTGGAAAAAATAAAATTGCTGCATAGTCATAATATTAGCCTACAAGAAGCAGTAAAAATGGTTCTTGTCCAGGCAGTTCAGTACTAATGCACAACATTAAGATATTTAAAAACATAGGTCTCTGCATTCAGCACAATTTTACTATGGAAGGGCAACAAAATGAAAATGAAAGTCAGCACCACCTACTGATCATCCAACTCATTCAAGTGTTGGTTTCTAGGAGTAATTTGGTGATATTTTTGACACTTCTTATTAAAATTATTAATAGCATATACATTTTACTTATGTCTAACCACAAAAAAGGATACTGTAACACTTTCTAGAATGTTCCCTAATTGATATTTATTTCTACATATGAAAAGTATACTCTGGATAAGAGGTCACCGTTTTCTGTTCCAATTCGCTTTTATACATTCTGTAGACTCATGACTTTGATGGAAAGCTGCCATGTCCAACTGTACAGTCATCGTATGAGTCTTACATGATTCTCATCTCAGGCCTGCACTTTGCCCAGTCACTCTGCTTCTCCCCATTCCCTTGTCCCCAGACTCATTCTCATCCTCCCTTCGGTCAGCTTGGATCAATTAATGAGCAGCTAGAGAATACATAAGGCAACAATACCACTTTGTGCAATAACAGATCAAGAGCTTGTCGCCTACAACTTTAGAATGGGTAAAACAAGAGGCAGTTAGAAATGAAGTCAATACATTTTTAAAAGAGCTGTGTATAATTTCTAAAGAGAAAAATGAAGTTAAGTTTTATCATAAAAGAGCAAGTTTGCTCAAAAAGCTAACTGCAGGGGTTTTCTAGTCATATGCTGGACAAACTTTTACCTGCTGATACTGACCTCATCAAATCATCAGGAACATATGGTGACAAATACATATGGACTAACGCCATACTGATTGCACAAGCTTAACTGTTTTATCAGGACCTAGAGGAACTGAAATGTATAGTGCAGTCAAATCAATATGACTGACATGTGCTTTGTACAATTTATATTCCAGAAAGAAGATTCTTATAAACCTCAGATAAAAATAACATATATGAATATAGAAAACATGCATTTCCCACTGGAAATGAGATATGCAGAATGAGAATATCCAACTAAGAACAGAAACAAAACCATTGAATAAAATCAGGATAGATAGAATCCATGAAGTGTCTGTTGATAATATATTCACTCTATCTTTGGAGATTAAACGATATAGATTAGATTTCAAATTATTATTTTAGTTGAGGAAGCTTAGTGTAGAAATATTGAAAAATCAGTTAAATGTAATTTACACAGAATTTCTTGAAATCATATAACATCTACTATTTGATTATTAACCACTATTAACTTTCAGATTCATGTGCAAAGTATAGTAAAATTAACACATGTAATTATAAAGCTAAAAATGTTTGTATATTAGTTTCACCTGTGTTTCCACAAATCAAACTTTTAGTAACCTAGTTGACTCCCAGATATTAGGGAATGTGCTCATTTTGTCCACATGATCATTTCATAAATACCCAACATGTTATGGGCATCACTGGTCCAAGAATGTTTTGCCAAATGGGTGGAATACTGCCAATTCATGTCAGTTTTCTTGGGGATCAGAAAAACAACATCACACTGGATCACTCAAAATACATGCTTTGGAATGGAAACAAGAGAAGGTATAAACTATTTCTGTGGGTCAAAGGGTGGGAGAAGGGGGTGGGCATGAGGGTAACATCTTCAGATATCATTAAATTCAATAGGTAGAGCAGCAGAGACCATGATGTTCATTCACTCTTTCATTCAATACCCATTGTGTTCTTACTATATGCCAGGCAAAACTTTGGTTCTCCTGAGTAGCATTTTGTTATAATACAACAAAATCAAAGCAATATTAAGATCATTCATTCATGACAGTTATGTATGGAGTCAACAATAGCATATTTGATGTACAATTCCAAGATCTATTATTTATTACATTAGATTATGGTGCTAACTGGATTTTGGAATTCCACTGACTACTGTGACTTTCCCTGAGTACTGCTTTTCCAAATAGCAAATATGGCAAAGAATATTTCCTACCCATTTCACAGTAACTGTCACATTAAACAGTAATATAAATTGGAAAATAATTTAACCTCTCCTAGGAGAAATGCTTGCAAAAGTATAAATTGATCAATGGTCAACTTATTATTAATTTATATATTGCTTAAATATTTGTGAAAATATGAAACAAAAAGGCAAATGCTGTCACTATTAATAAGAAACAGCTAAGAGGCACCTACCTTATCCGCTTTTATAGTCCTTTTGAGAGGCAATATTATTGATTTAATATACCTAAAACATCATACAATAATTGAAAAACGCCTTAAGTAAATAACCTAATATATTTTTTTAAACATAAGATAGCCATATTAAATCATGCCCACTGGCACATTTCTCAATCCTGAAGCCTAATACCTGGATTTTAAAAACATGCCCTTGATGTAGTGTTTGCTTTTCTAACTTAGCTGCAAGCCAAGAAAATTTTGCTTACAGGTGTCCCTTAAGCAGTGTGTACAGTGTTTATCTTCTTCATTGTTTGCAGACCCTTTCTCATGGCATGGACACTCTATGTGAGCGGCACTGATGGATATTTTGCTCATGGGCCTGGCCTCTAACAGACACTAGACAGATTGTGTTAAATGAATGAGCAAGTGAATGAATGGCATCAAACTAAGAACTATGGACACAGTGGAGAATGCAGAGAGAAATCCACAGCTTTTGTCCTGGAGGCGGGCGGCAGACACTGTCCTGTCCTGCCCACACCCACTCCCGGCAGTACACGCGTTCTCTAGGCACACTACGAGCTACTCTCCCTGAGTGTTCCTCTGGCTGCCTGGCTGGCTCAGTGGGCACTGCCCAGGCTAGGAGAGCTGGGGAATGGGCTTTACCTTCATGTGGCCCTCAGCCACTGCCAAAGGGACCTTAGCATATAAATGCCTCAGCTTCTTCCTCCCTGGCAGGAAAAAACTGCAAGATCTTACAGATTCCCAGGGTGCAGACTCTCAGCTTCGGGAGCATTCACTGCTTTCACACATCCTTGCCTTGCCTGTCTCTCCCCTCTCGTTCCCCTGTAATGACTCCCTACCATCAACTCCACAATCAATTACTTGCACTCAGATCCTTATGTCAGTCTTGACTTCTGAGACAAGGCACTTAAATTCTGGAAGGCAAAGGCACAGGGAAATCACTCTAGTATAATACTGAAAGTGAGAGGCCATGAGAGGAGTGCACAGTACTGTGTATTTGCAGCTCGCAGGAGGGACCCCTGGAAGGGTCAGTTGAGAATGCATTTAAAGAAGAAAAGAACCATAGTATATACCAAGTCCATTGTTACACGTTAAACCTCATTTGGGATAAGTCGAGAGTATTTGTTAGGATACAGACATGAAGAAATGGAGGCTATTCCTAACAGAGTAGAAGCAATGACCAACACCTGGGGGCCATCCAGCAGGTTTGTGTGGAGGGCACGGTGAGTGAGGGGGTCAGGCTGCATGAGGGGGTCAGCAGGAGGATGAGTCAGAACCAGACGTGCAGTGCACTGTATGGTCACCGAAGAATTGTGTGTATTTTGTATGATGATAGACAGCCTTAATGTTTTTTTTTTGTAAGGTAAGTGACATGCTCAGAAATTGCCATAGGAGAATTGATCTTTTAACTGTGCAAAATGGATGAGAATCGGGAGAGGGAGTTGTGGAACAGGAGCCCAGCCCAGTGGTCTAGGCAGCAAATATCGATGTCCAGGATTAAGATTACAACAGAGGGCGTGGGGAAGAAGAGACAGGGGTAGAGTAGATGCAGCCAGGTTGGCCATAGCAAGTCAGCCAGGAAGTACCACAGGCAGAGGAGGCGCTGGAGTCACACAGGCGGGTTGAATCCAGTGTGAGGTCTTGCAGGCTCTCAGCCCTCTGAGATGTGAGCATTTTCATTTGCAAGAAAGGGAAGAGGACATACCCTGTAGGCTTTTGAGGCTTGAAACAGATAATTCATTTAGAGTCCAGTAAAGTGCCTGGTGAATACTAAACATGTGATTAATGGATGATAGTTACTGCCATTGTTGCTAAATCATAAGTAAGTAGCAAAGTCTAAAAGATGATATCCCTAAGGCCAAAACTTAAAAATGAAATCCCTAAGCCAAGGTATTAACATATCAAAATTAAGAATTTACTACTCACAAGACAGGTGCAGTTTATCATCCTAGAATTAATTATTAAAGGGCAAAAGGTAGGTGCCTACCTATAATAGAGCTCAGCAAATAGTCTATGTGAATCATGCAGTTTATGCTTCTTCCTTTGTTTCTATGATCTCAAAACAATGCTGAGATTATAATTTGATTTCACCAGTAGATCTAACTATGATAACCCAAAATGCTGGCCATGCCAACTTGAGAAATCTGTTTTCTGGGAAACTGGTATTTTCATTGATGCTTAATAAATTCTCATTTGAAATTTAAATATAGTCTCTTGTGACATGGTTTGACATGACTATACTTTTAATATCAAGACAAATTCAAGTTGCTAAGAGTATAAACCTTAAGATTAAACTCTAGGTCTAGAAGAATTCAGCAGAATTATGTTTATATATTTCTTTCACAGTGTTGGGCACACAGTGGCCCTCAATGCTCCTGAATGAATAATTCAACTGTACAGCTTCTTTCATTCTACATCCTCTATATTCATAATCAGCTGCACAAGTAAGTTGGAACCCTTATCAACTCCATTAAATCTCTCTTAACAAACAGGACACTTGATATCCCTATCCATGAGGGGGAAGTTCTATAGCACAAAGTGCCTAGAGTCAAAGGGGTTCCAACATTGGCTTTTCACTGCAACGAAAATTCAAATAAAGAAATAAAATATAACCCATTGATTAATTTTTTTAAATAACTTCTGAAGCAAGGTTTCTTCCCACCTATAGAAAGTTACACAGAACAAGACTAAAAGTAGAGAGAATCCTGGTAAGTGGGAAGAGCACTTGACAAGCTCCAAGAAGCCAGGAGAGAAGCCAGGTGTCCCTTCGGTCATATACTAGCTGTGTGTGTCACTCCAGCTGCTGACTCTCGGTGGCACGGTTTCATTAACTGTTTGTGAGATTGTTGGATTGGATGATTACGCGTGTCTCTGAGAGTTCCAACATCCTGAAACTGCTATTGCTCCTTAGCCAGTGCAGATCTGGTCCTATTTCTCACTTTCTTTTTATTTCGTAAGGGGGGTTCACATAGATAAATTATTAAAAATTTTTATTTATTGTGACCTATGTCTATTTTTCTGATTAAAAAACCCCTCAAATCAGGGAATTCCTGTTCTTGAACATAGCACCAATATTTATTCTTTATTACAGCCAGCAAAGCAGAGCAATAACTCAGATCCTGGGCTCACCCCAAGGTGCTTAGTAAATATTGATGACTCAATCTGTGTCTAAAGGACACATTCTGTGGGAGGAAAAAAATCAGGTCTCTTTTCAAGACATTAAGAGAAACATTCTGTAACAACACTTGATTTTCACTGTTTAGCACTGTTTCGGCATAGACCTGTTGAGATTGATTGTTCTTTAATTCATCCATGATTGCATATTATGAATTATTCTCTATTTACCTAGAAATTTCACTATCAAAAAGCCTGTATTGTTAAGTAGCTATTTTCTAAATCTTTGCTGCAGATGCACTAAAGTTGTGAAGCTTCTTCTCAGTGTTGACTGGGAAGGAACACTTGGTGTGACAACTATTTAAACAGGACCTTTCAAGCAAGCATTCATACATTTTGCAGAAGTCGGAATGAATGAAGATGAAATGATCGGTTCTTCACACAGGCATTTGGCTATCACTCTGAGATACAACCTGTTTCAATTGTACTAAATGTAACTAAAAGACTACCGTGGCTTCTACTTTCTATCAAAATATTTCTGAACACATATATCAAGATTCAAACACAAAGGCACAATATACAGCCTTCACAGAAAATCGGCAGTGAAATTAAAATTGCCGAAGGATATATAATAGCGGGTTGTGTCCAGTAATGTAGAAAGCATAGACGCTCCATTGCCGGCACTCTGTCCCAGTGTCCGTAAGAACGTCTAAGACCACAGACTGAAGCCTGGGCGCATGCCAGGACACGACAAAGATGGTAAGGAGGGGGCTACTGAGATGTCAATACAATATCCCCACAGCACCACCACCAAGATTTGTAAAGACATTTCCAGAGCTGCCAGGGACAGAAGCAGGGTCAAAAACAAGGCCACCCATGTCCAAGAGTCATTTCTCTTACATAGCCACTCAGCACAATACAGAGAGGGTATGTGCCTTCTTCTCACCCCTCTCACCCCCTCCCTCTCTCCATCCCCATTCCCAGGCTCCCTCTTGCCCTTGTCCTTATACATTCCCTTCCACCCTCCCTCCCCCACCCTCTGGGTCTCTACCCAGACAGCCTAGGGAAGTCTTGCCTTGCTCAGAAGAGACTGTTCGCTTCTCTGTTGCTCCTGTACTATATAAAATGACTCTTACTTCAATAACAAATTCTAAGACCATTTTACAAGGTTCCAGATACTTTTCCAAATACTTTCCATATATCAATTTATTGAATACTCCCAATAACTCTATAAAATCAGTTGTATTATTATCTTTCTTCATAGTTGAGGAAACGGGTCAAGAAAGAATGTACATCTTCGCAAAGTCTTTAGTAAGTGAAAATGCAGGATTTGAGGTGAGGCAGTGGAATTCAAAAGCCCACACTCTTCCCTAAACCCCATTGCTTCATGATGTCATTGTATGATATAAATTCTTCCAAATTTATTACAGTTTATTGAGACCTGCTTTATGTATAACTCAGTAGATGATTTTAAAAATAAATGGACAATATATAATTTAAATGTATTTATATATATGCACTCTAGTTTTATATACAGGTTTTAGTAAGTCAGACTTGTTCATTGTGCTGTTCAAATCTTCTTTATCTTTGCATATTTTTCATTTTTTTGACCTATTGGTAATTGAGAAAGATGTGTTGAAATCTTCCATTATGAGAGTGGATTTCTATAGTTCTATCAATTTTACTTTGTTACTACTTTAGAAATTTTTGATGACTGCACACAGTTCCAGAATTATTATATTTTTTCTGGTGAATAACAGTGAACTTAGATAGGAAGAGGAAAATCAGTCTGATTCATACTCAAGTATGAAGGAATCCCCACTTAAACTGTCCAAGGCCATTTACATTTTGAATCAAATGATTAAAAAGTAATTTTTTATTTAAATATATAAATAAGCCTTTTATTTGTGAATGTTTTTAAAAGATTTGGATGGAAATATCTTTGAGTAATTTCCTGAACTGCTTTAAATCTCACCAGGTTTTTGATGGTAACAAAAGCTGGCTTCAGGCTCACAAGACTTGCTTCCATACAAACCAATACTTCACCAAATTGTATCCACTCTAAACCATTCTACTGACAGATAAACATTCCTACAGTTCATTCATTAATTTTATTTTTTCATTGTACATTAAATAAAATAGGTGTCATGATATTCAAAGCTCTTACAACTTGACTTCAATTTCTATCCTTAGCCCTGTTTGCTTACACTTATCTTATGCTATAACCAAAGCATTGTTCACTATGCCCTGACCATGATTTGCATTTTCTTTCTTATGTCCACATTGTTCTTTCTCTTTGAAAGACTTTTTTTCCCCCTTCTGTACCTGCAAAAATCTGCCACCTTGGAAGCTAATTTCAAATGCTGTTTATTTGGTGAAACTCAAACCTTCCACCACGTGGGATCTTTGTTCTACTTTACCAAAAAGAGTTCTCTTCCCGCTGTTAGGAGATGAATATCCATCCTTTGGTTTTGCTCTTTTTTGTTAGCTGTAGTTTGCTCTACCTCCCTCTGACCCATGGCACTCTAGGCATTCTGAGTGCAGAACTATTGTACTCCTTTTTCCATTGCCCCGAACACCCAGCTCAGTAAATACATTTCAACAGGCTCATATTTTTGCAAGATGGCCGAAGTCTGATATAAATTTAATATCTGAAAGGCAGTCTTTGGAACTAGTGGAGAGTCTTAAATGCCCAATTTCTATAATCCACACTTTTACTTGTGTTAGACATAACTAAAATTCTGTTATGTAATGGTCTCCTCTTCCACAGAATAACTCTTCAAGGAGAGAATAGGGTTTCTTCAAGAAAAATTCTGGACTCTCATTTTTTCTTAATCTAATGACTCACTGTTAAAATGTATATATGACTCTCTAATGAGACTGTAAAAAGTATTTTTTGATTAAGATAAAATATTTAATTTTAAATTTAATTATTTCTGATTTGTTTCTTGTATACAGTCAGCAATACATTTCATAGAATGATTTTATGTCTCACCAAATACTTCCCCTGTTGTGATTATTAATGAGGAACATCTTAAGTGAATCAGTTATCAATTGAAAAGACCTCATGTTATTTCTATAAGTAATGTTTTCAATTCTAACAAAATGACTAAGTTGAAGATCATCTACAGTAATTTAATTGCTCTTCCCTGGCATGGTGAAGCTCACCCCATTTCCCTACTTCTTTTCCGGGAACAAATAGGATGGAATATGGTAAATCACTTTGAAATGAGTACAAGGCACAAAAGCAGGGAAACTATCAAGTGATGGCCCATCTGCTTTCTCAGTAGGTAATTTTATATTCTTTATTAATTTGAAGTTTATAAAAATATTTCAATTGCAGTTTGTGGTTTATAAGACACAAAGCTCAGTTTTAATTTATGCTTATTATGTGTAAATTATTGCTTTGTGGTCCCACATAAGGTATCTTATTTAACATAAGGAAGCACAAGGAAATTGCAAAATAAGAAACAGGTCTTTATACTATACCAGTATTGGCTATTTTTGCTAAATATATGGCATTTATTTACTCATACAATTATTCCCGGTGAGGTCAGATTATTAAATCCCATCTGTCTACAACTGCTGAATTGCCAGTGTGAGAGTACAGTTTCTGGAACAATGTAAACTCAATAAATATTTGCTAACTGACCTGAGAATTAATTAATACTCACTACGAATAATTTTTGATTCAGTAGCAGTGAATGCCCTCTGGTATTTAACTTAGTGTCCTGAATACTTAATTGAATCTAGTTAAAAGAATTAGAAATGCTTAGCATATGAAAATATATGTGCTAAACACTGGAATAGGGATTTCACACACATTATTTGATTAATTTATGTTATTTGTTCTTTTACCTACAAAGGATGAGTCTGAGAATGAGAGAAGAAATGTAAGGAATCTAAAGTCAACCAACTGGAAAAGACCATTTAGCCAATGGGGAAAGTGTCCAATAACACAAAATGTATATGCAGTATACATGTGGATGCCACGTGAGACACTGCTATCTGTGATAGCAGAATAAAGAATGACCAAGAGTATTAGTAGCATCGCTGTTATCCTTCCCGACATCTGATCATCTGATTCATAGATGCTATTCTTGAGCGATACTCCCTGGAAATCAGTTTGGGAAATGCCTCAGGGTATAATGTTGATATATACAGCACAGGACATACTAAAACCCTTAGAAACCTTTTCAATATTGTCAAGTACATATTTTGGGAAATCTGTATTATAAGATGATTTTCTCTTAATAAGTTAAAAAGGAAAGAATCCATAATGATGGAGAAAATTCTAAGGTGTGTGGAAGTACCGTGCCAAGTTCACCTCTGTGCAGAGAACCATCCGTGTTTCCCTGCATCTGAACTCCCAGAGCTGCACTGTATAATGGAAACATAATGCAAACCACATAGGTACCCTTAGCTATTCTGGTCACCACATTAAAGAAAAAGAACTAGGTGAAATTAATTTTAATTGCACATTTTATTTAATAGACTATATCTAAAATCCTATCATTTCTGCATGCAATCAAAATGAAAATTAATCTCAAGATAGTCTCTTTTCATGCCATATTTTTGAATTGTGAATGTTTTACATCTGCAGCATATCTTAATCATACGCTAAATTTCCAAAGGTCAAATATAGTCCAGATAAAACAATAAAGATATGCTTAATGTAAATTTACTTTATATTACTTAAGTCTTTTGATTTAAATTGATTAAAATGAAAGAAAATCATAAAAAACGCATGCCCTCAGTCTCACTCACACTGTTTCAATTGCTCAACCGGCACACGTGGCCGATGGCTACCATATCAGGCAGCATAAGCCTAGAGGCTCAGTGAGTCATAGGCACAAGAACAGAGCCAGCTCACAGCCATGATTTCATCTACTAGCCTAGAAAAGGCAGTGAGACTTTCAAGTTGTCCGACAGGAGGGGTCTCTCTGGGTCTTGCATAATGCACCTGTGGGAATTGAATTTCTCAAGGAAGGGATATAAGAAATTATTTAGCCCATATTTAATTCACATTAAATTGAGCTAGAACACATTTTTTTAAAGTCTCATCATAAACTATAATCCATGTAATTTTTTAATATCTAGATGTGTTTTAGAATGAAACTGGATAATATGAATTCCTACCTTTATGGAAAAAGAAAGGAAGAAAAAGAGGGGAAAATGGAAATAAAGATTATTCTTCGGGACAGAGCCACCACAATGTTATTCTGGGATCTTTAACATGAAGACCTAAAATGAAACACAGTGAAGAAAAGCAAGCAAAAAAAGCAAAAACTCACAAATAGTGACATTGTAGTAACAGGTAATAATACTTTTGAGTAGACATAGCTTTATACTAATGTAATAATTATATTGCACTCACTTTTTGACAATTGTAGTTGAGAATCAAAGATCTGAAATGATATTTTGTTAAATGTTACAATGGAAGTCCTTTACACTAAAATGTCATACGATAAAATATTAAAAATTAGAAAGCTGAGAAGTTTTAAACTGAAATAACTGATTTCTTAAAATCTGTTCTATAGTGCAGGACAATTAAAAAAAAAAAGAAACATAGAAAACCTACTTTAAAGACTACATCCTAGAAGTGCATAGGTGAAAGCCTGGCAGGTAGCAGTCTTAATTTGGAAGCCTCTTGACTGAGTACTAAACCAGAGCAGAAACCGATTAATCTCTGTGAGCTACAAGGCCCAGTGGAATGTGCTATCAAGCATTCTAAAGTGGTAACTTCATTTCCTCCAAGGCAAAGCCATACTTAGAAAGGAAAGCTCCTTTACCATAAAATAATCTATTTTGTAGGCTTAGAAGCTTTCAGCTGGATGACATGCCTAAACCTTTCCAGAGTGGGTAAATTATTATAAGACTCATAGCAAAACAGCAGAATGTGTTCCAATAATATTTCACATTGCTTTGCCCAAGGTAAAGGTGAAAGAAGCATTGCATTTGTACGCTATGGAAGCCTTCTTTCAGGTTAAAGATAATAGGAAACTGACCTTGACGAATATGTCTGTTTTATAGAGCTGGAGAACAAATTTAGATTAAACATAATAGTGAGATGGTGCCAAACAACTGTTTTTGGGGATTAAGCACAACAAACTAACTGACTTGACCTTTTTACTTTAAAAACATCTATTTATTTGTCAATTATAAGGTTAGATCAACTCACCTCACATAAGTACAGTTTATTGAATGAAAACTAATAATTATTCTTTAAACCAGGCCTAATTAATTTTAACAGAATTTTCTACAGCATATATTACCTGATGAATGGTATAGAATATGCATAAATGCAAGTCTTATTAAGACACCACCCTGGAAAATAATTATGTTTCAAGCACTAAATCATGATGAGGAATATACTGCAGAAATTCAGACATTGATCTCTACAAGTGGCTATCTATCCTACGACAGACTTCAGAGAAACTCCAACTTAGTCAATACTTTACTATTGACTGTAAGCATATTACACATATATAGCACATATATTTATGTTATATAAAGATATTTTATGTATTTGCATTTATAATGTAATTAATATTAAGTGAAATCCATGGATTCAAGGTACTTAGAATTTTTGCACATGATAATAAAAGATAAATTTTAGATTTTGCAGACTATATTCACTTTTATTATTTAATCAGTGTTGATTTTGTTAAAACACTAATATATATAGGAAAGATTTGATCACTGTTTTTTGGAAAACAATGAAACAAAAAGATTGAATGACTTAAATTTTGTCATTAATGACACGTTAGATGTTTGACCACCTATCCAATGCTATATCATTACACAAATTACACAACACTACTTTTTTCCTTCTACAATAGATTGCCAACCTATTAGTTTTCTAATTACCTTTCACCACTGTATTAGCTAATATTTAGATTTTAACCATAAGTATTTTGGTTTAATAAGATAAAAACATATTTTTATGAAATTCAAAGTTGCTTTTTAAAGTCAATTAATTTATGCTCTAATCTTTCCAAAGAGATTTCAGACTCTTAACAATTTGTTCATAGTTAACTAATCACCTTTTAACTAAACGGGCAGTACAAGAACATAACTGCTTTCTTCTACAATGCTGACCATCAGTTTCTGACCATCTGAATTTTGCTTTGGGTATCTGTCCTCTTACCCAAGTCCTTTCTTGGTATCTTGACACATATCTAATTTCTTCATTGATTTTCTAGGTGTTTATAGCCAATTTTCCCACTTTTAACTGGCTTTTGCTTATAGCGTCTTTCATCCACTTTGTAATAGGGCCTCATACCATTCAGATTTTCTGAGATTACCAAGGAACTTGAACCCCTGGTTCTTTCAGACCCTAAATTAGGTTAATTTCTTTGCGGCAAAATAATAAATCTTCTTTATTGTTTTAATTTAAACAATGTGTTGGGTCAGGATTAAAATAATGCAGCCATTCCTTGAAAATGTTGAATAGGTGATGAAGAAATACAAAGCTGTGTTTGCCAAAACTTCAAAACCAAGTACTAAGTCACATATCCAGAGTAAACATAGTACACAGAGATGGAAGACAGCGCTCAAACTTGAAGGTGCATAGAAAATGTCAGCATAGGGGTGTTTATTAAAATTCTATTTTGTTAGTAGTTCAGGACAGCACCTGAATTCTGCATTTTCACCAGCTCTCTGGGGTGACACTGATCTTGCTGATCGACGTTGAGGAGCAAAGATATAGAGTGGAGACTCGTATTTGAATCAACCGTGACCAAATATTGAGTTGATGTCAATGCATATAAAGCATAAATACATAAATCAAGATGGACACGTCACATTTTAAAATTTTAAGTAAGGTAAAATAAAAGTTAGCCCAGGCAGGCTGACACTGCTTTTAGATCCTCACAACTGTCATTTTTAAGTTTTTATCCTTTATTCAACATGCATGCTTAACTGTATTGAACACCTCGAGGGATTCATTGCCACTTAAATTATTCCTTGTGGCCCATAAACCATGAATATCAATTTTCACAAGTACGTCGTGGGTCAGAGTCAGTCTTGAGGGGGTGAGAGAAGAGGGTGTGTGAGCAGTGAAGGTGACAATCAACCTCCCAAGGAAGATCCACACTTTCTCTTTCATACAATAAACAGGCCCAGAAGCCTCAGAGCACTACAAAGTTAATTGTTTGGTCACATATAAAGGTTTAAGGATCTCATTTTTTTGTAATGACATTAGATACACTTATCACAGAAATCTTCACAATCAGTCTCATGAATTCCTGGACACATTATTGTCATAAGTTTCATGTAGGAAGTTCATTTAAGAGGCTACAAACTGACATGTGTATCTGAACTTCCATTTGTCCCTCACTATAAATAGGCACTCAAAGATACTTTGTAAAGGAAAAATTATATGCAGATGTGACTCCAGACAAAAGACATATGTTAACCAAAAGCCTTGCCTATACAAGCTTTGAGAAGAGTCAGGACACAGTCCATGCCTTTAAACAAAGAGCAACACTTCGAGGCACTGGTGTGGAGCAGTCAAGAGAGAAATGTGGGAATACATGAGCCCTGCAAGATCCAGCTGACATGAGATGGCCTCTGTATTAGCAGGAAGGAAGGGAGACATGCCATGAAAGCTACTGCAGGGGGAGGAAGGGTGGGAGATGGGTGGACAGGATGGACAAAACTAACAGAGGCTTTGTTTGGAGGATTAGCCATTGGCGGAGATGAAGGGGAACAATATGGACAGCTTCACACGCCAGTTACCAACACTGGCCTTGGCTTTCGTTCACTCAACTACTGAATGGCACT
Source organism: Smutsia gigantea (assembly GCA_032199065.1). Lineage (NCBI taxonomy): Eukaryota > Metazoa > Chordata > Mammalia > Pholidota > Manidae > Smutsia > Smutsia gigantea. Next base: position 34,998 of record JAVSCE010006893.1, on the reverse strand, counting down.
ACTGAGAGTCTATTTGAACAGTAAGGAGCAAGAGATCTGTAGAAATGCAGGCCCTAACTCTGAAAAACTTTGAATTCTGTCTAATCGATGGTAAGGAGTTACTGTAGATATACAGAGTTGTACATATCATTACTCCCAATGTATCTCTTTCAGTTATTTGAAAAACTGAGGTGAATATGTGTACATATACACACATACAGACACACATATGTTCCTCTTTTGTAATTGATTAAATTCTTGTTTTGGTCACTGAAGGGTAGACCTGTTCTAAGATGAACTTTTGGGTGTGTTATTTGCTGATTAGTAAAATAAAGCATCCGTCAAAAAAATCACTTGACTGTTATGAAGTTTTTCCAAATTGGATGCTTACATGATTTTAACAGTTTGAAAAATCTGTAAAACCATCTTCAGTTTTTGATACGTCATCCTTAATGATAACACCTCATGAGCAACCTCTTATTTTGAACATCAGGAACAGAATTAAATGTTTTTCCACTATCATTGCTCAGGGGCTAATTGAGGATGTAAATCAATGATCTCTTTACTTGGCTAGTTCATTTATATATCCAAATGAAAGTGGCATCTCCCCATCACCACCCTACAAAAATGACAAGAAGGAACATCAAAAAGCAGCTACTCCCTTGTGTTATTTAGGCAAAAAAAACCTCTGATTGATAAAAAGATAGAACAGCTCCAACTGGATTTTGTTTTCTAGTGGATCTGCTTCTCCATACTATTCCTCCCCACACCACTGCTTATAAGTAAGTGTGATTTTTAGGCTGGCAAAACTGAAAACTTCCAGAAGAAATAATTTTCCACTGATATACAGACACCGTCATATTCATAAAGGTCAGATCACAAATGTTTTAAACAACTCAGTTTTAACTTTTGTTTTGTGTAAAGGACATTCATTACTGCAACTCATTTGCTGAATCAAAAAGCCAGTATACTTGCCATACTTTGGTTTTTCCACAAAACACATGTTTACAATAATTTCTGATGCATAACAAAAGAGTCCGGGTAAGGAACTGACTTACTCAGGATTTCAATACCTGTTTTAAAAGAACAGAACCTCAAACCCTACATCCAAACTAAGAGACTCTCCAAAGCCACACTAGAGCATCTGGTCTGAGAAAAGGTGCGGATGACCTGCACAAACAACGTCAGATGCACCGTGGGGCACCATAGAGGTCTCACAGAGGTGGTGCAAGAGGTGCCTGTGGGTTTTGTAATAATCTCTGTCTTATGTTAGGAAATCAGTGAGTGAAGAAATGGCCAACCACAAGGTCCAGATAATTATCTGCAATAGTCTTTTAAGGGTACTCCTTTATCCTGGTAGAAACACACAGAGGAAATAGGTCTATGTGTGCCTCTGATTTCTTGCACATGAAGCTGGCTTTCTTAAGTCCAGACCCATATGCCAACTCGTGCAGGGGACTGGCCACTTAGTCGGTGCCTGCCACACTAGGAACTAATCCCAACTTTCAGAGAACCCATTAGCTAACACTGTACCTGTGTCTTCTCTCCCCTACCTGCTCAGTTTCTCAGAGCCTTACTAGCATGTACAGGCCCCCCCTCTTTGGGACATAACTGCTTGGAACTGCTGATCTCTTCCCAGAGGATCTGTCACTCTCACAAGAATGTTTCTTTGTTCAATCTTACTGTTCCTTTCCTCCCTCTGTGTTCTGCTGAGCATGAGGAAGCCACCCAGGTACCACTCTGCTGCTTAGTTTATGTGAAGCCAGAGCAGGTTACAATGATACTTCATTGTCATATTCAACATTGTAGAGTGTGAAGTATCTATCTAGTAATAATCTGTAATTCTACTAACATGCCAAATTATTTCCCACTCCAATTAACAACTATTCATGATTAAGATAGAAATGCAAGATGAATATAATCAACATAAATGAATCAATAAAACACTAATATAATTTTGTTAACTTAAAAAGGGAAATAATTTTCATCTTTTAAACACCACAAGTGGGGAAAATAATTTAAGTAAAAAGTTCATTTTGTAGTAACTCTCTTGCTAATTCCTGTCTATAAAATTGAATCCCATCACCATCTTCCATTCAATGAAAAGGGAGAGCCACTATGAGGTTTTATCTTCAGCAGACACAATTCTTATATTTTCCAGCTTTCCTACAACACAGATTGGCACAAAAGGGACTATGTAACATTGGCAAATCCTCCACAGTATGATTGGGTTTCATTGTTATTACTATTTGCTATGGGTTGAATTGTGCACCTCCCCCCAACACACACACAAAACTATTGGATTTCTAAAACCCAGTTCCTCAGCATGTGATCTTATTTGGAAATAAGGTCACTGCAAACATAATGTCAAGATGAGGCCATAGCGGAGTAGGTGGGTCCCTCATCCAGTAGGTGGTGGAGGATGGCCATTTTGAAGACACACACACAGGGAAGAGCCAGGTGAGGACAGGACAGTGGGGTGATTCACCCACACAGAAGCTCGTAGAGACACGGAGCAGCTTCTCCCGCAGAGCCCTTGGAAAGAACCAGCCCTGCAAACAACCTGATTTGGGACCCTTAGCTTTCAGAACTGTGAGACAATAAATTTCAGTTGTTCTGAGTCCTCTAGTTAGTGGTACTTTGTTACAGCCACATTAGAAAACTAATATATAATGGAATACAGCTAAGAAAAGTAGATTCAATAAAGCCAAAAGAAAGTCCAGTTGTAGAACGTATATCAGGCTTTCAGCTGCTGACTCAAATACACACGCACACATGAATATACAGTCATTACATCGAGGCAAATTTCTCATTTAAAAAAAATAGATATGCTAGATTTTTATATGTATACATGGGCATGCCAAACAGAACTATGGAAACCCCAAGAGGAAAGACTAAGTTATCCTCTGGAGTTGCAGGGAGAGGGACATGTTATATCAGTGTGGTGCTTGTTGGACAAAATAAAAACGAGGAAGAATATGAGCAAAAGAAAGGGGCACTGTACCCACTGGTGGGCCCTGGACAGACCCAGTTTGTCTGTCCTACCAACTTAGTTCTGAAGGTTCGTCTTCCACTCTTAGAAATGTCCCAGTTTAACGATTTTACATTTTTACAGAACAGCAATCTGGAAGTACAATTTCTAGTTCTTTTTACTCTGATACTCTGATGACTCTTATCTGCAGCAAGTAACTGAAGATCCTTTGTAAAATAGGAATTGTGACATTACATCTTTTTTCCCAAGGTCAGCTATGAAGTCAAAATGACATGAGAAATGTAAACATGCTTTCAAAGTTCTAAGTATCATTTAAATACCAGGCGTTTTTATCACAACCTCAGCAAAGTATTAGCACTCAATTAAAGATGCGGTTTTCTTCTTAAATGTGGTCTCTTCATCTACATCTTGTACAAATCATAACTCTTTTACTTGGTGGCCACTGCACAGTGCTCGTAACCTCGTTCTTTTCCACTAGCAGTTGCCCCTGACTTACTCTAATTAAGGGGGGACAGAGAAGAAGGGAGCTAACGTTTCCCAAGGCCTCAGCTTTATAAGCATGGAGCAAGGCACCTGACATACATTATGACAGTAAATGCTACCACTTATTCAATTTTCATTACAAATTAGAACATTTGCCTAGATTAGAATGTTGAATGCTCATCACCCATATTTGAAATGGTTATAATAACCGTTATCCTAAATAAGGGAATGGGGTCCCAACACAACAGCCATCATATTTCTGACAATGACTTCAGACTCAAAGGGCCTGGTCCCAGGAACAGATCTGTTCCCTTGAGCTGTGTGACCTTGGAAAAACCACTGAACATCCCTGTTCTCTTCACTCACTGGACAATGGGCATCATGACAGCACCCAATGAACAGAGTTATTTCAGGGATAAAATGAGTTAATAGAAGTAAGGGTTAAAAAATGCCTAGTACGTAATAAGTCATTTACAGAGATGGGTGCTTGATGACTGGGCTACTTAATTATTGCTATGATTAATACTATTATTGCCATCATCATTGCCTTTATATCCTCAAGGACACACAACCAGTCGGTGGCAAGATCACATTCAAATCAGGTATTGTGGGCACTGACCCACTTATTCAGTCCACGACTATTAATTTAGTGTGCATGATGGGCAAGACTAATAACTGTATTTATGTGGCTATTGGTTTTAGTTTCAAAGGGCTCACATCTATCACAAAGAAATTCAAAAGCTAATTATTGTGAGAGGCGGAAACAAAAGGTGCACATATAAGAGCACATAGTAAGCGTGCATCTCCCACCCTAGGACAGCCTAGTAAGTCTATATCTGAAAGTTGAGTCAGACCTTAGCCCTACAAGATGGCGGGGGGCAGGAGGGTCGTGTGGGGGTTTGGTGGAAAGACTGTCCCGACCCATGGGAAGAATTGGAGTGAAGGTCCTGAAATTTAAGCCTGAATGAGGAATGGAAAACCTTTCTGTTTGTCTGTAGAGCAGATTTTGAGATGGATTAGAGAAAAATAACACAGAAAGGCAGAAGCCAGATCAGGAAAGTCTTGTAAGTGGAGGTTTTCAGGGGCTGGGGGTGGGGGAAAAGGGAAGCCGTTGTCCCAGGGTACAGAGTTTCCATTCTGCAAGGAACACCTTTCAAAGTTCTGGCAATCTGTTGCACAAGAATAAGAGTATACCTGACACTACTAAGTGGTACACTTGAAAGGGCCAAGAATGTAAAATTGTATGCTATGTGTTTTTTTTTATCAAAATGTAAAATAAAATAATATTTTTTAAAATAAATCTTCTTAGGGAATTTTGATTTTATCTGATGGATGATGAAAAACAATTATGAGGATTTAGAGAAGGAATTGAGACAAGCAAAGCAATTATGGAACTGTGGATATCAGCCTTCCTGGGTGTCACAGAGAATAACAATAAGCACATTTGTTTTGATACTTTTTTTATGAATAGGCCTCAAATTTTCACTTAAAGGAAGAAAAGTGAATTCATCACTTTTTCAGGCATCCATCAAATCATTTGAAACATTTTGATTTATTTTGTAACATCTTCTAAACCTAATACAACAGAAATGATAAAAATGAGCTCAATATCTATGCAAATAAGAGATATCTACATTGGGTGCTCTTAAACCTCTTCCTCTACCCCCAAGAATTAGTCACCAACTAGACCTCAATGGCTAAAAATAGTGACTCCAGTAAAATAAGTGCCATCCTCTATCTAATGTCCACTTATAGCCTTAAAATAGTTATTTTGTTGTCCTGTTATTATTTTCTTCAGACTAAATCACTAGTTCTCAAATTATGTACTTTCAGAACATCTGGGATCTATACTGAAGTTTTTCACAGTGAAATTAAAAAAAAAATGGCAGGCCTTCCGAGTTCACTGGGGAGAAAAACAGTAGATAAGATTGTTTCCATTTCTAGTTTCCGTCAAGAATATATCTTAAAGCTCTGGGCCTGTTTCTGCTTGTCTGAAACAAACAATATTCTTTGAAAAAGTGGCCAATAGATATCACTGGGAAACAGGAATAGCTAATGATTTCTGTCGTTAACTTGTGCACTTGTGGTTATAGTGACAAAAGCAGACATATAATATACATGTTCTACTAGTAAGCTACTGTTGTGTATCATTGAATTAATGCACCAATATTATAAAAAGTTCTATAAAAACAGGACTACAAGGGACCCAGCCATCTGGGTGAGTTTTCCCACCAAAGGCCAAGAGGTCTACCTTACTCCAGCACAAGCTGGCACCCCGTCCCACCTGTGTTACTACCATTGTCTTCCTCCTGCTTTGCACCATACATTTAAATCTATGTAACAGTCTTGGCAATTTGGCCTTCTTAGTTTTGTTGCTGAACCTTCATGTTCCGTGACCTCTGGGAAAGCTTGCGAGGCAGCACGTGTTTGGAATGTAGCAGCAAGGTAATTTCCCCACGTGGTAACCCTTTTGTTCTCTGTTCCCACTTTTTCAGCTGGGGTAGATACACTACGAGCACGTTAGGGAGGAAATAGGTGGCTAGATACTGCAGCATCATGAGGTCAAGTTTTGTTTTGTATATCTGTCTATGTCAATCTATATTTCTATCTATACAAGTATAAAGAGCTAGAAAGAGAAAGAGAGAGAGAAAAAGATAGAGAGAGAAAGAAAGAAAGAGACCTTGACATCAATAACCGGCAAAGTATTCTAACAAAGGGAACTTGTCTCATCTAGGTGACAGTAGTACAAGAAAAATCAAGAAAGGGAAAACCATGTACATTTGACTTGTTAAAACCAGCACCTAAAAAGTACTGTGACTGTGTCCAAATTGCCATTCGACGCCATCAAACATGGAAGGCATAAGAGCTAATGCTGGGAAGTCTCTTCTATCACAAAAATATTCATCAGATGACTGAGATGAGTAAAATCAGTGGAAACAGTACAAAATACTCAGAGATGCACACGCACCAACACTTTGGCGGTGTTCACAATTTCTTCAACAAAATATTCTCTGTGCCAAGGTCAACTATATGATTCCAAGTCAGGGCCTTTGGAAAGCTATGTTTGATTAGTAATTTTCTGGCCATTGAACTGAGAGAAGCAATACAGACTATAAAGTGATTTATTTTACAACTTGGGAGTAGCTAATGTGTGAAGGACATCCAGTTCCTACTTTTCGAGTCACTGCAAATTACTACATCCGTAGTAAGTGCTCTCTAAAGCACAAGCTATTCCCCCACTGAAAGAGGTGTCCAGTAGATACATTTACCACTTCTGAATGAGAGACTGAGTGAATGCAAAGAAACTACATTGCTAGGATTAGAATATCACAGAAATCCCCACTGCCACACACATGGACAGCTCAGAAGGAGAGATACTGAAATGTCACAACCTTCTTCATTTTCAGCTTTGTTGTGTAACTGTAACTTACAGATTTTCACTGCACCACAAATGTTCAAGCCATAAATACCCATTTCCAAAGAGCTGGTATCACCAGAATCTATTCTGAATGACTGCAGCTCAGTAGGGTTTCTACATTTCCCCTTAAGATATTTATTTATCCAACAACAAAATTCCAAGGCTCAGTATCAGGTTAATGTGGACGGGACAGTATGGTTTAGTTTCATCTTCTAAATTGAAGATTATCATATATTTATTTCATGTACCCAACTCAAAGCAGTTCATGGAAATGCAAAGAATGTGAACTTAAGCCCCATTTTTTGTTCTAATGGCATCTGATCCATAAAAAGAATCAATCCAAAGCTACAGAAATAAAATCAAATTAATTTTTATTTTCATATTACAGAAAGAGGACAAGAGTGACTCATAGTTATTTTTATAATTTTATTTTATATTATGTCTAAAGGAAGCAGGCATTCTGACAACAGAATGAATTAGAAAGGATGCAGGAGGCACAAGAGTAGAAGAGGGAAAATGCACCAGAGAAGGAGGAAAACATAGATAAAGACAGAATCACATACAGAAAATGACACAGAACTACCGCATGGTAAGTTTCTCACACATAGAAATGAAATGAGTGTCATATGTGAGCAGAAACAGAGAAAAAGGTAAAGATTAAAATCCACACCAAGTGACCTCCTCTGTCATTTTTCCAAAGTTAAAGACACATTGTGCTTTGTGACTGGACCCATAAATGGCTGGTACTTTCTGTCACTTGCCTGATGGGCCAGATGAAGTCCAATGCCGGGATTCCCTCTCCCTCCTGTATATCCAAGTGTAACTGGGCAGCAGAGGTGAATTATAGCCCTGAATAGTGTTCTGCAGCAAGACCTGGTTATCAAATGCCCTTCTGGGACCCTAAAATGTTCTGTAATGGCTTACATGATTCAGTTTTGTGGCCCATATAAGAATATTCTAGCAGGTCACATATCTACATATCAATTAGGGGACCATTGCATTCCTTCTGATAAGTGTCCTAGGATCACATTAGCACCTTAAAGTTTGGGAGAATGTTATCAACTGTACCAGGTGCTTTCATGTTAGGAGTTATATAGGTGCTGCGAAACATCATTAAATCCTATTACATATGTGTGTGTGTATGTGTATCTCTTCATAGTACCGTTTAAATAGATTTTTTTTCTGTTCACATGTATCATACCCTGCTCTAGCGTAGACTTCAAGGCACTGCTAAATCTTTGCAGTGTTCCTCTCGCTTTCATGGTTCTGTGTAAGAGGAGGTATGGCTAAAGAGTGGGAAGATATGGATGAAGGAGCGATGGAGAAAGCAAGGACACTCTGGAATCATCAGTGGGCATCATTCCAGCAAATACTGTGGGGCCCTAACCTACAGAGAGCAAGTGAAGGTGGGAGGCAGTCCAGGAGCCTGAATGAAAATCTCAGCTCTGCCACTTGAGTCCTGTGTCCTTGAACAAGTCATTTCACTTTTGGAGCCTCAGTTTCCCTAACTGGAAATGGGATCAATGATGCATACCTTATAGGATTTATCTAAGAACAAAATTAGGCCTTATTTCTACAGTGCTTTGAACAGTATCTGGCCTACAGTAAGCACTAAAAAAATGCAAAACAATTTATTTCTAAAAATATGCCTCTGACAGGCTAAATACTGTATACTTGTGGCAAATTATTTTCCTACTGTGATTCTTGGCTTTTTTTCTAAAAAGTAAAAATAAATATACCTGTCTATAACAGGGATTTCTTTCCAGGATTAGGGGTAATCTATGGAAATATCCTAACATGAAGGAGCACAGTAAATTAATATCACATGGTAGTTTGAAAAACATTTAGGAAATGAGCAAAATCACTGAAACTTATTTTTTTCTACTAACTGAGCTCTCCATATTACTCAGAACAGGGATGGACAATTTGGATCATTCTCTGAATAAGTTTCCCACCATCTCTAATACCTAATAAACAAGTAGAAGAAAATGATATCAATCATTTTTGGAAACAGGAGCATATATTGTTAAAAATCCACACTACCGATAAAATTAATAAACAATAGTAACTGACTGGCGATACAGCAATGTCTTCAGAGTTTAGAAATAAATATAGCGCCTGGCCTATACTTAAGAACTGTTCCGTTAACCTTAATGAATCCAGCCAGTTCCCCATTAGATCAACGGCTGCATACGGACAAGCTGAAATCTTGCCGCTGAGCCAAAACTGCACTGCGCTGTGATCACTATTCTGGGAACATCATCAGTGGAGACCCTCCAAAATCTTTCCAAGTTCAAAATCTATTTTAATTGTTCTATAATTACGATCATCTCCAACAATAACCAGAGTTACCTAAGATGTCCTTTTGATTATTTCTGTTAGTGGGAGATACCTAAAACCCATGGGCAGTTGCTTTGATCTTAAAACCCAGTTTGACCTTGCATTGAGTATTGCAGAAAGTTGGAGCCCAACTTCATACACGATATAGCTTTTGTATGCCTAAAGTTTTAAATGCAAAAGAGTTATTTAACATTATTTATGCATAGTAACTTACCCACAGATATATAAAATAGTAACTAGTTAATTACTCAAGAAGAGCCCTATATCTTAAGGTAAAGATATTTTTCAAAAATATATAAGTCTGGGCTTTAAATTCTGAAATCGGTTTCAAAGTACCATGGTTTCACAAGTAAATAATACAGACTCTTTTATCCAATGATCCTTCTAATTGCTTTCAAGCCACTATCCAATTAGGTTTCTCAAAAGTGCAGGGTTTCCCAACAGCCTGTTTGAAAGTTGCCTAGTGTAATTAGGAAGATATGTTAATGTCCAGAGTGAAATCTCAGTGGAACCATTGTAAAAGTTCATTTGATGGCTGTGTTCTCTCTGACTTTGACTAGTCAATTAAATCTTTAATGACCTAAACTTTCATTTTTCTCTTCCCTTTTTAAAGAACTTGCTGACTTCCTTTTTCATTGTGTCCTCTTTGCTTCTATCAATTCCTCTGTTGAATTCTCTGATTTGGCCTAAATTTTCTGACCTTTAGCAATCTTTGTTGTCATTTTTCTTCCTCCTTCTGAGGAGAAGGGAGTTTGCACCTTAAATAAAATCACTTGATGTGTATGTTTTTTCCAAAGGGGTATACAACAATTTTATTTGAAAATGAACTTATAATACATGTAATACTTTATCTTTCAGTTATATTTCTGTTATGTTACTGACTAAAGTTCAAAGTATCTAACCAAAATATAAAATTAACACAACTTCTAATTGTATTTTATGGATGTTTCCAAATTCCAAATTTCTGCATGCTCTGAGATCATATTTTAATATAAAGTTTTTGTTAGCCTATGATAAGTACTTGGATTTTGATTTTTAAAATGTTCTGTGATTGAATGTATAAACAGATTCTATAAGGCCCATATTCATGATCATAATTAATAATATAACATCTAATGGCTATCAAGAAGATTGGAGGCCATTATATATATAAATAGAAATACATACACACATTTATAAAAGCTTTTCCTTTAAAGTAGACATATTATCAGTCAGTGTAAATAATATTGAAGCAGAGGGATCATCAGGCTAAGCCAGTGATGCATTCTGGGGTTTCCATACTTGACGTGGGAAAAAAAATCCTGTGCAGGCACAAACAACATAGTCACATATCTCCATTTCCTCAGGTAAATTGAACCTGCAGTGTAAGTTCAGTGAGGCCTTTGAGGAGTTATATGAAATGTTATGTGAAAAAAAATCCCCTCTTGTTAACAATGTAGGAAAAAGATCAGCCAAGGATAAATGAACAGTACATTGGCCATGTGTCTGAAATTTGCAGCATTATTTACAGATATCTTTCCTGAAATATATTCAATGGAAAAGGAAATTCCGTGGTTTAATAATCATGGGAAACACAGTAATTATACCTCTTCTGAGGTCATGGTCTTAAATGTTAGCCTATTATAACAAAACCTCTGAAAGCCTCAGTTCCTATGTGGGACAGTTACCAATCTCTGAAGCCAGTGTTCTATGGAACACACTGTTAAAAGTGCAGTATTTAAAAATTATATGCAAAATCTCTGCCATTCGTAATTGTTCCCACTGAAAAACTAGTGTTTAAATTTTATGGGATGGAAAACTTCAAGATAGATCTTTATTGCCTACAACATTTTTAAAAGGTTTCTTACATTTTATATTTGCTTTATTTAATGAACATTAAATGAGTATCTGGAATGTATGTTGCCACACACAAGCAGTTTAGAATGAATAACTCACAGTTCTTACTTTTAAAGATCTAAATGTCATCAAAAGACAAAATGAAAGTACTAGTTCTTAATTAAGGTAAACAGTACATTGACCATGTGTCTGCAGAAGCTGTTTGACTTGTGATATATTTTATTCACATCTTTGACATCCCAGCTTGGTCATACTCCACTTTGATGGAATATTTTTAATTTTTGTATCAGAAACAGGAGCTAAAACAAAGACAGCACTAGAAAATGTGAAACTGTCTTGATATACATGATAAAGCATAGCTCAGGATTATAAATAATACTCAGATTAAGCTGGCTTAAAAATAATGCTGAATACAGACATGTCCTTGTTTAAAGTTACTATATGGTACTTTGAAAGTTATTAATAGAATAGTTATAACCTTAAACTGAGTTTAGGTTAAGTTTAGTTTAACTTTAAGCTAGGTTTAGTTAATAGTTAATTACAACTTTTGAAGTTATTAATAGAAAAATCTTCTGCTTACTTTGCCATGGAGTAAACAAGATAAGAATTTTGTCAAATAACCTCAGGGGATTGATGTTTTTTGTTCTTGCTCTAATTATACCGTTCCATTTCTCAATAAATTTTCTAAAATTAAACAAAAATTACCCTACAAAAATTTCCTCTTCTATTTAATAAAAACACGATTGTTTAAAGTTTTGATTTCCTTATCATTTAAAAATAATAAGTATCACAATTTTTGCATGAGTTTAAGATAAACTGATTTGTAAAGGTCACTTTATGTTTTCAGTCCTGCTGAAGACAGCATTTTCCCCCAAATGATCAATTTCAAGTATTTTATAGACTTCATTATTAAATTAATTACTTAAGTCAGCCTCTTATGCTTCTATTCATCAGCCGTTAATTGAGTGTCTACTATACTACAGATATTGTGCTAGAATATTTACCCCTTAATGATGCAGGAAGAGTAGTCACCTACTTTAATCATGTCTCTTGACATTTCCAATGTATTTAAAAGGGCTTATTATGGTAGCGGTAATTCTGAGTCAATTTAAATGTGCATTTGTGTTTTGCACATACATGTGTTACAGAGCTCCAGTTTTGTATATTATCCCACACATTTTGCTGAGTGGTTTGCAAATACTAGTGGCAGCTTCTTTCTGGAAGCTATAAGAGTCAGTGGACTTTTAAATCAGCTAGGAGAAGGAAGTCCAAGCACCATCACCCTGGATTCCAGAAACAGCCTGAACAGTTGGTTTTATTCTGGCATTTCTTTCCAAATTAGGAGGACAGAACCCCTAAGAATATACAGTCACAGATTTTATAGTCAGAAATTCCATGTTCCTTTCTCTTTCCCTGACCAGATGAACTATTTTGGACAAATAACTACCTCTCTGGGCCCAAATTTTTCATCAGTGAAACAGAGTTAAAAACACTTCTGACCAAACACACCATATATCACTTTGGTTATTATATCCTCTATTGTTTACGAGTTCACCCAGCAGATATTTATGGGACTCCTATTGTACTTAAGACTTTGCTGCCAGGCAGGGAGGATGGGAGTCTTGGGAAAACAAGGACTGTCTTTGCCCTCATGGAATCCATGGGAACAGATCACTATCAAATCAACCACGCTCTGAAGAAGCTGAACATTTTCTTCAAGGACGAGCCAGAAATCCCAGTTTTTATTGGATTTCCTCACTCTCTGCAGAGTCATAGCTCTATATTCTGCATGTATCCCGCACAATTTATCTCACTGTATGTATAGACTGAATCACACTATAGTTACCCATGTGAATTCCTATGTCTCCCATTGGATTGTCGACTTCATGTGGATGAGAAACACAAAAGTCCTACTCTAAACAAGACAATACTTTAGGTGCTCTCACATGCTTGGCCTTCTATCCTTTACAGCAATATGGAAAACTATCCCGTGCACCATTTCAAGTATTAGGGACTTGAGGTTTGGGGCAGCCGAATGACATCTCTGCAGTTAGGCTGTCACATCAGGTTGGCTTTTATGCACCTGGCCTGTAACAGCTCAGTGGTGATCTCCTAGTAACACTGACACACTAAAATTGTCCAAAAGTGACAGTTGACCTTGCTTTTCTCTCATGCTCACCCCGCTGGCCTTGGCAGCCAGAGGCAAGAAGGAAGTGCCCTGGCTGGTCCGCTGCAGCTTCGGAAAGCCATCAAGACAGGACAAAACGAATGCACAAACTGACCTAAATCTGGGACAAAGTCTTTTTTTTTTAATCATTATTAGCATTAGAAAGATTGAACCTGAGCAACTCAGCAGGGCGGAGGCCACAGAGAGCACTGCTGAGCTGTCTGGGCTCTGGAGCCAGGCAGGGTGGGTTCTAATCGGGGCTGCATCCCTCTCCAGGTGAGCGGCTCTGGGTAAGAGACCATCCTCTGCGTTCCTCAGCTTCCTCATCTGTAAAAGGAGGCTAGTGACTGAACCTATGTCATAGGGTTATAGCGGGGAGTAAGTGAGAAATTGTGCACAAACAGTTCGGACACATGGCCAGCGTTCCATAAAGCATATCGCCGTTAGCACATGAAGAACAGATCACAGGTTTATACTAGCGTCATACTATGGTAAGCACTGTCACTACACAGTAGTCAAGTTTGATTCATGAGCTATTAGACAGCATCATAATTTCATTTATTTATCCACTTATTACATTAATTGAGCATTAACAAGCATTAATCACATACCTACTATGTGCCAGGAACCTCGACAGGTCTACGGGTACAAAGTTAAGTAGAAAACAGTTACCTTAAGTACATAAAAGATTTTAGGACAAAAATGTAAATGCATATTTGAAATATGCTTAAAATGTGCTTCGATATAAGTGTTGAAATTTTAAAAATTTCCAGATTCAGGGGCAGCCAACTAAAAAGAGCTAATATTTACTGATGCCTTTGTAAGTGGCAATTTGTCTGACACTTAATGAAAGGTATTTTGTATGATTGTCACAACAGCTTTATAAGGAAGATATTATTATTGCCCTGTCTCAAAGGTAAGAAATCTAAAGTTAAGAGGAAATTTAAAACTTGCCCTAGACACACAGCTAGTAAGTGGTGCTGCCCCAAACTCGCCTCTTGAGCTCTATCACCCTGTGGGGGAGGGCTGCAAAGAAAGGGAGATGCAGCCAGTAGCTTTCAAGAACAGAAGTTTAATTTAATTCTGTGAAAGATACAGAAAAGGAAGCAACAGAGAGAGACTAAACAGGAGAAAACAAACTTTAAAAGGCTCTTAACACATTATATAGGTTTTATGTAATGTGTATGTTAAAAAATTGGTAAACATGTCTTTACAACATATTACCAGAAATGTTCCTCCTGTGACTCTGCAACACGACGTCATGCTTTTTGTCTTGTCTAAATTCTCTGCTGAGTTATTTGCTGATAAATTTAAAATATAGCTTAATAAGATAGATTTAAATTGCACAATTTAAGCCTTAAACAATTGATTCCAAATCCCAAGGTAAAGGAGTCCTAGATAAATAAAAGAATGCATTAAAAACCCCAGGGTTTTAGTGTGGCTGCATATTTAACAGGAGAGAACAGGACTCCCCTGCAAACAGGCTGCATGAACAGAAACACAGGATTCAGAACAAAGGAAACACCCATCTCCTTGTGTTCCTTGGTGTGTAGAATGTATTTGGGGCATCATGTTTAAATGTGGGCACCACATTTTAAGAAGGAACTTTAATTAGAGTGTGCCCAGAGGAGAAAAGCAGAAAGCTAAAGTCATACCATGTGAGGAGTGATTACAGGAAATGGGGCAGAGGACCTGCTGGGCTGCATACTCAAGGAGGTAAGACTGCTGATGCACATTTTAAAGACCTGAATGGAGAATAGGACTTGGAACGGCATGACTCCCGACTGTTGACAAGAACCGGTGGTTGGCTGTCTGATGAGGGCAGATTTGGCTGAAGCAGGAATGGGATATTTCAGTGGAGGGGCAATTCTAAAATCCACCCCCAGCTCCTGCCGAGACCTGTTCCTTCTTTTTTACAGCTCCTTCTCCAGGGTCAGCAAGGCCTCCGCCCGGACACTGGTTTTGGGGGTTCTTTGCAAACAGCCAATGGCTCCGAACAGGTTCAGCTCTCACTATTCAACTACCACCTCTTAAATCTGTATTTTTAGCACAAACTTCCACATTTTCCTAGTACCGTTTATTTTTACTAAAAAAAAAAATGACTAACAGTTCTTAATCTTACATTCTCTACAGTCAATATGTCAGTGAGTTCTGCTTTCTTCTTTAGGTCAGTAAGATTTAGAAGCACCTCATTGTTTCATATTTGCAATATTTGGGCTGAGTTACTTCAGAGAGATACTGTATTTTCACAGCTCTACGCTTTTTTTATAGATAAATATCCGGTGATCTTTCATTTTTCTGATGTATATTCCATCATCTCAACCTATTTATCTAAATTAGGATGAATATCTTCATTGTTATAGAATTAACTCAAATATTTGAGTTTGGGGTTCCCTCTTAGACTATTTCAACCTTGCCAGTGTTTTCTTTAAACCAGAAAACTCCATCTCTAATACCTACTACATAACTACATGTAGATGGTATCATACCTTTAAGTCATTTTCATTTTTGTATTTAATTAAGGCAATATATATTTACAAAGCAGATACTTCATAACCTTGGATTCACACATATGATATCTACTGGCTTTCAAGCACTGCTATGTATCCACCTGCCTTTCTGCTCATAATGACTAGGGTGAAGGTGCCTTAGCATATCTTCTCCCTTGAAATGTTCTTCCCTCCCCACACTCTCTGTTGCCAAACTGTTCATAGCTGGTGATGCTCAGCATGCTAAAGACTAGTTCTCTCCCATTCTGTCTTTTAGACTAGGTTTTATATTGACACTTTCATACATTAATCTTGGATGAATTAATACTTTCAAAGCTCCCTTTTGAATTCCCTCTCTTACTCTCATTCCACCTTCTTCTAAAACCTCAAGTAACTTTCTTTTACTTCTAAAATAGATACTAACAGTTCAATACTTCTTTTCCATTTCATATGTGGACCTTGAATTTGGACACCTTCTGCTATAAAATTTAAAGCATGATTCTTGGTCTGAAGTCATTTGGAAAACAATGTACTTAATGGAGAATTATTTTTTTGTTTTCATACAAGTATGCTATTATTACTTTGCTCTCTACATCCAAAACTTACGGTTTTCCCTGATTTTACAGTTGTTGTTTTTCTTGTTGTTGTCAATGGAGCAACATTTTGTCCTTGGTGATCCTCTATACAAATTATTGTTCTTAAATGTGAAAACTCATGGCAGTTAGCCAATCTCAAGTTTTGCTCACTACTTACATTTATAATCTTTTAACAATTTCTATTTTGCTTCCTTTCTTCATTTTTTTCTTCTAAGTTTCCATTATCTTCTACTCCCCATTCATCTAAATAATTTAACTTTCATTCAAGTTTCTCCTCTCATTCGATGTTTTTGCTTACTCCAACACGTGCATCTGGCATAATTTTTCCCTACATTAAAAGAAAGTTCTGACTCCATTAGATTTCAACCTTGCCATCTATAATATGATAATGACAGGAATAAAAGTTTTTTCTCAGAGGTGTCAAAAGTATCAAGTGAGCTAATGTATTTGAAAAGAGTTTTAATTTCTGAAAAGTGGTATGCCATAATAGCTTTTACTATGTAACCACTTTACACAGGCCACAAATTGAAATCGAAACCCCTTTGAAGAAAGACATCCTATGTTCATAGATCGGAAGAGTTAATATTGTTAAAATAGCCATGCTACCCCAAGCCATCTACAGAGTCAATCAATGCAATCTCTATCAAAATTCCAACGGCATTTTTCACAAAAATAGAACAAACAACCCTAAATTTGTATAGAACCACAAAAGACTTTGAAAAGCCAAAGCTTGAGGAAGAACAAAGTGGTGGCATCTCATGTCCTGATTTCAAACTATATTATAAAGCTACACTAATCAAAGCAGTAAGCACTGGCATAAAAACAACACATAAATTCATGGAATATAGTTGAGAGCTCAGATATAAACCCATGTATGTCTGGTCAACTAATATTTGATGAGGGAGCCAAGAATAATCAATGGAGGAAGGATAGTATCGTCAATAAATGGTGTTGGGAAGACCATACAGTCACGTGCAAAGAATGAAATCTTATACCAATCACAAAATTAACTGAAAGTGGATTAAGGACTTAAAACAAGAAACTACAAAACTCCTAGCAGAAAACATAGGAAAAACGTTCTCACTGGGCTTGGCAATGATTTTTTTGGATATGATACCAAAAGCACAAGCAACAAATGAAAAACTCAGCAAGAGGAATGACATCAAACTAAAAAGCTTCTGCACAGCAAAGGAAACAATCAACAGAATGAACAGGCCACCTGTGGGATGGGAGAAATTATTCACAAACAGTACATCTGATTAGGGGTTAATATCCAAAATATAAAAAGAACTCATACAACTCAATAGCAAAGCAAAAAAAAAAAAAAAAGAAAATCCAACTCAAAAATGGGCAAAGGAACTGAATAGATATTTTTCTGAAGAAAACATACAGATGGCCAATGCATATATTAAAAGGTGCTTAACATCACAGTCATTAGAGAAATGTAAATCAAAACCACAATATCACCTCACACGGTAGGATGGTTATTATCAGAAAGACAGGAGATAACAAATGTTGGTGAAAATGTGGAGGAAAGAGATGCTGTGCACTGTTGGGGGGAATAAAAACTGGTGCAGCCACTATGGAAAACAGTAGGGAGGTTCTTCAAAAAATTAAATAGAACCACCATGTGATTTTTTATATTTATCCAAAGAAAATAAAATCCTTCTGTGTGCTTATCCAAAGGAAAGAAAATCTCCATCTTGTAGAGATACCTGCACCCCCATGATCCATGCAGCATTACTCACAAGAACTAAGACATGCAAACAACAGAAGTGTCCATGGGACAGATAAATGGACAAAGAAAACGTGGTCTATATACATAATGGCTTATTATTTAGCCATAAGAAAGCCATTTTCAACAATACTGATGAACCTTGAGGTCACTGTGCTAAGTAAAATATGTCAGACAAAGACAGACAGATACTATATGAGCTCACTAATAGGCAGAGTCTAAAAACCCCAAACTCACAGAAACAAAGAGTACACTGGTGGTTGCCAGGGGCTGGGAGGTAGGGGAAAGGAGATGTCAGAGTTCTGGAGCTGTAATGTGTGCGTGATGACTAAAGTTAACAGTACTTTATCATGTACTTGAAAACTGCTCAGAGCAGATCTCAAATGTTCTCACCGTAACAACAAAGTGGCAGTTATATGAGGTGCAAGTTGTTAACTAACCTTACTGTGGTGATCATCTTGCTTTATATAAATGTATCAAACCACTACTTTGTACACCTTAAACTTATACAATGTTATATGTCAATTTTTATATCTCAAAAATGCTGGAAAAAATACTCTTTTGCAGTGCCTTCAGTGGTAGGATGTAAGCTCTTAGAGGATGGAGAACAGGTTTTTATCCACCTTTATATTCCTAGCATTTAGTTTATTGCCCATCACAATCTAGACACTCATTTATTGAAGTAGTTAATCAATAGGTGCTAAGTATTTTATCAGTTATGTAACTGAGAACATAGAAGAAATGTCAAATGTTTATTAATTTACGGTGGATTTGCAGCTCATATTTTACTTGTGATAACACTGCAAATTTCTTTCTTATGCACGAGGAAAAGTAACCAATATCATCTATGCTAATACTATTATGCAAAAGTTCTAAGTTCATTTGTATACTATTGCAGCTGGAGATGTCTCTACAAAAAAAGAAAGTTTGTTTTTAGTTCAATGAATCTTTCCCACATTAATCATTCTAAGGCAAAACAAGGTGCTACCTACCTGAGAATGTGTCTTCCTGGGGCAGAGGCTGTGTTACAAAAGCCTTAAGAGATTTAAAAAAATCAGCCGGGGTGGTTCACTGACTTTTTTCAACATGACCTACATTTTAGATCTATACAAAACTTTCATTCAGCTCACCCCTGAAACCCCACATGTAAATGCTGTTCCTTTCCTAACTCCAGGCACTGCTTAAGTCTCTCCACATCTGCTTTTCCATCACTAATAATATTATCTGTTTGAATGGTGTTTTAAGAAGAGTGTGATGTTTGGTCTGATCATTTAAAATGTATCAGAAGCTCCTGTTAATTGTCAGAGGCAAGAATTTTCCAGCTGACTGTGTCAGAAGCAGAATCTGTCCCTCAGCCCTTCCCAGCAGTTCGTCTCGGGGTCTAGTTTTTGAGTTAGATGCCTCTCATATACGCCTCTACAAGGTCTACTCTTTGATTTTAATTATTTATTTAGTTGAATGTTGCCTGCATTTACTGTAATTATTATATGGACAATAAGAATATATGTTTCAATCATTATAGTATCCTCACTGCCTAGCTCAGTAAAATTTGTTGAATAAATAAATGAACCAAACAATTGACTAACCTAAGGTCGTATTTGTAATTTTTTTTATGCACAAAATTGACTTACAATGAACCAAACACTGGGTTTTGTTTGTTTGTTTGTTTTACTCCCTAGCAGATGATGAAAATTATAAAGAAGGCCAGTTCTTAACAAAATTGGCCATTTCTGTGGACCAATTTTATATGAAAATCTTGTAATTATTAGAGATGAACTCAGTCCTCTTGTATGCAACCAGCTCAGAGACCTGAGCTCCTGGAAGGCCAGCGGGTACTGCCTGGGCCCTAGAGAACCAATTCCATGCTCCAGCTCCCCTGATTTAGGGTGAGCGACTGAGAGCACACTCTTCTCGAGTCATAAACAGGTGTCAGGCACAGATGGTGTATGAGATGGCACATTACTGTACACATTAGGGTCTACATACATTGTTTTAGAAAAGTAGATCCTGTGAAGACATGGCCTATGTAATAACTGCACTGCTTAATTTGACTGAGGTATTGTGTACCATCTATAGCAAACAAAAATTGTGATTTTTGATCAACCGAAACAGGAGGCAGAGAATCGGAAATTGCACGCTGGTAGTGACCAGTGAAACAGCAATCATCTCTGAGCTTATGCAAAAGCAACACACGTACCAGAAGAGCTGTTCCCGGGTGTCAGGTCATGGAGACCTTGTCTAGGAAATCACTGATGGTATTGTTCACTCTATAGAACAAGAAACTTCTCAAATTGTATAAAGGTGTCACAGAAGAACTAGTCTAAGGCCTGCTCTGATCAACATTTATGATGAAACTGACAAGAGGCATTGCTTCACTAGGACGCAAGGACGTGGCTGCAGTGCCTGTTCCCCTGAGCACACGTGCTAATTAATGTTCATGCTCTGATGACAGTGGTTCCCAGAATCTATGAAAACAAAGAATAATTTTCCCACATGCAATTTTAGACACGACTGTATTGATCAGGATTTGACAGGATATAGATGGTATTCAAATTGGGATAACATAGGGATGCTTTATTTACAAAGGGACAAGTATTGGCAAGATGTAGGAAAACCATCAGGGGTGGTAGAAAACCAGTAGAAAAGCTAGTGGGATCTTAGCTTTTACCACAACCAACACCAAAAAGTTAAGGGGAGGAAGAGGGAGTGGAGGAGAAAAGGTTCCAGAGGGGTCTCCTTGGAAGATCAAGGGCCTTTCCTGAGGCCCCAGACAGAACAAAGCAACCTTATAGGGAGGGAATCAAGGGGTGACTCGAACCACAGGCTCCCTCCCATCTTCTGAGGTGCTGCCTGCCAAACCCGATGGTTGAGGACCTCGTTGAGATACAGCTTAGAGGAGATGTTATGGCTCCACCTCCCACAGCAGAGTGGACAGTGGGGGGGAGGGAATCCTGCGGGAAAAACAACTGCGTGGTACACCTGCTGTCTTCATTCCAGAGATAAGAACGCCGGACTCCACAGAGGTTTACAAATCTACCTAGCAGGGAGATGCCCTAGAGCCTTAATATAATCATCTCACATGACGATTCTGTCTCCCATTCTGGGCTTACTACTGACCTAGAGTGAAAATCTCCCAGTCCACAAACTATTATATACAGCTACTATTATTTCTTTTTTATTATATTCAACTACTTATTGTAGAGGATTTTTAAAACTCTTTTCAGCAATTCTGTCACATAGTCGTAACAGAAAATATTCATAGGCTGATGAGAAATCCATACATATGCATACACACCAACTATTTGACCAATCTGAAACTCTAGCCTTAAATTTTTCCAATAATAGCTGCATATGGCAGAAAATATAGAATATATAGATGAGCATGTCTATGCAAACGGGCTTATTCAAAGATGCAAACTTCATTAGAAGCTAAGAAGCATTACAAATTCACTCGAGTTGATTCCTGGTTATGCTTTGTTCTCTTTGTGAGTCACAGCTTATATGTGTTTAATTTTACAAAAAAATGATACCAGACCTATGTTAGGTGGCTCACAGTAAGGGATTTAGAACCTATTGCCAATGTTTTTATGTCTTCTTATGAGTTTTAAGAAATGGGACTTAGAGCTATCTAACTCTGATTACATTCCTATAACTAGTGCATCATGTATTCTAGTAAGTTAAGAAGTAAAATAAAGTATTCCCAAAGCTGTTTCTCTGGAAAAAAATTACCACCAGTCTGAAACCTCTAGCAAACAAATATATATAGCCAAGGATCAAGTAATAAAACCACTCTTTTCTGAACACTCCATTTTATGCACTTAAGTTATTAATGTGTATGTGCTAATCCAATCTTCCTAGGTGATACAATTCATTTTTTTACACCCTGGTGGTTTCATTCATTACTGTGATTCATGAAACTCTAACTCCTGTTTACATCCTTATCTCCAGATCAGGTGTACATCTGCCCACCAGCTGTAGTCACTAGTTATCTTGGGAACACCCCAAAGCCAGGATCCCTAATTATCTCAGGAATACCCTAAAACCAGGACGTGCATGTGTCAACTTCACTTGTCCAGTGGAACACCACTTAAATATTTGGGTGAATCTGAAATTTGGGTGCCATCCTCAGCATTTACTTCTCCACACTGCACATTTAAATTCTGTCAATTCTACCTCCTTCTTTGCTCTTTTCCTCCATCCCAGTATCTCTATCTTAGCTGATACTCATGGCTTCTCAACTGGATCACTGCAGTCTCCCAATTATCATCTCAGCTTCTAATTTTGCCCTTACTGATCTATTGTCCACACTTGTGCCTGAATGCTAGCTCTTCAGTGCCCACCTGATTGTGATGTTTTCCATGTTTAATCCTTCTGCTTGGGCACTTGTAGACAGACCTGGCCTCATCTCTCTGTCTTCCTCTTCCACTGGTGCCTGAAGGGTGAGTCTTATAGAAAGGACACCCTCCTCCGATGTGTTGTAATCACTACCTTCCTTCCTGACACATCCCCCTCCTCCTTCCTTGGATAGAAATTCCTGCTTGAACTTCCACATCCACCTGGTCCCCATATCCTCCAGTGAGCCTCCCATGACCGCCAGGCTGTGCCCATAGCTCCCCCCGTGTGGTCCCGCAGCACCCGGAGAACGGTTCCCCGTGGGAACGGCGAGTACTCAGCTCTGGTCCACGCGGCAGGACCATCCGCGAGGCTAAGTCGAGAGAGCAGGGGTTTATCATGGGGACCCCAGCATCTACGTCAGCAACTGGGACGTATCTGCCAATCAGTGAATCATGAATGCAGTTTGATTACATGCTTTTTTTTTTTGTCCTCTGAGGAGAGCATTTTATGAAGTTGCTAAAGCAAAGGGATAGTTGGAAACTTTTTGAAGAAAAAGTCAGAAAGATTCAGAAATATATGGTAATTATTGAAAATACTGGCCTGGAGGTTGATGATAACAGAAAGCAAATATGTTTAGCCTGGTTAAATTAATAGAGCCTAGATTGAAGAGAAACCCGAGTGTCTGCCACAAATGTTATTCTCACTGGAGTAAGGCATCCGACAGGAGCACCAGAGGGGCCCATGGTGTGACCTAACTGCTCCACTGGGTCCGACACAGTGGGTGGGCACCTCACTGAACTGAGCCAACAGTAGAAATAAGAGTTAGGAAATACAGTGAAATAAAAGGAGGAATTAGTGTGTGTGTGTGTGTGTGTGTGTGCATGGGTGCGCGCTCTACAGTATCAATGGAAAACATGCCCGGTCAATGCTAGGACCAATTATGGTAAGAATTACTGTAATGTTAGTTAGGGTGTGACTCTAGGATTAGTCACTGCCATCTCAACGTATTTATCCAATACAACGGCTCCACCCAAGATCATGCAAAATGAGCTCTTGAATGTTTCACTTTATCTATTTTTAGAATTTTCCCAAACGACGTTAACTGACACCAAGCACACAGCAAGTAACGCGCGATTCTGCTTCAATTAAGAAGTAGGTTTATGTCAAAATTTTAGTATTAGTAATTTTTTTTAAATCTCATCTCCAAAGTGTCTGCCATTAGCAAGTCATAAATCTGAATCAGACTTAGTAATTCTGAATCAATTTCGGCTGCAGTTTTAGGTTATAAAGTCTCTCCCACCTACACAGCCTGTCATAAATTCTGGTATCCAGACACAAATAAACCCACTTCAGCTGAACTACTTTCTTTAGACTCTAAATTGACAATGAATCATTACAGTTTTTTTTTTTTAGTCTTTAAAAGTAGCTTGAAATTGTCTGAAAAAGAATATGAGCTTGAATATGAATTTCATTAACTCATACTACTCATTCTTACTTTTAAGCACGGTAACTAATACTTAAACCATTCTAAACAGATGAGAGCATCTTCACTGTTTTAAAATATATCCAAGAAAAAGGGTTAAATATCTTTTTTAAGTCAATTATTCCCACAGCCAAATTATCTTTAACCCAAATCCATTGTACTGCAGTGGGCACTTATTTCTTATTTTGTGCCCTTAGAAATCAGGAACAGCTGTCTGTCACCCTTTCATTCAAAAATGAATAATCATAAAGCTCTTGGTTATGTCACTCTTTCGGCCCCTCCTTTCCCCAGTCTAAACGTGGCTGGTTTCCTGTGAGCTTTTGACCTCTTCCGCCTTCACTAATGGCCATGTCTTTCTTTTCCCAGCACTACTCTACCTGCTAGGCTCCTAAACTGGACAGACACACAGCATCTGAGAATGCTGATTATAACAGGAAACGTACTTTGTTGTCTGTTCAGACTAGCAGGTCATTTTTTGTTTTGTTTTAAATTGCTAATGTGAGGTGCTTAACACAAAGTATGTCAATATATTGTAAGGAAATTTTTTCAAAACTTCCTCATCCACCAGAAAAAATAAAAGAATAAAAGTAAAAACCTGATGTGGGTTGCCGGTGTCCACATGTACTTGGAACCTACATAATTGGGTTAAAAAAATTATCCCTATCCCTATTTTCTACCTATGAGACATTAGGAATAATGGCAACTCTGTTATGGGATCATTTTAAGAATTTCAGATATACGGCAAACTTCTGTCACAAAGGAAGCACTGAATAAGTATTGTTATTTAGGCTCTTTGAGTTATATTTTGAATGTGTACCCAGTATGTTCATGCCTGAAGCTATGTTTAAAGTACCTACGCTTGGATATATGCCTGGGAGTACATAGCTAGGTGGTGGTATAGAGGCAGAACAGCACACAGTTGAGTACATTCTTATTTACTCAAGGATATCAGGTGTAAGCCATCCGCAAGTTAGGTAGAAAATGTTCTATCTTATAAATGTTGCTACAACAACCCAATTTGATAAACTCTGTTAACAAAACTACAAATAAAAAAGTAAAAAAAAGAAAAATCATACTTAAACACAGAAATATTTTTAGTCCTTAAAGAAACACTTGTTTTCATCTCTAGAGATATATTTTAAATTAAAGAACACAGTGAATTAATGACTACAGTTCTGCTTATATTCCTATTTTTGATGAAGTGTTAAAGGGAGGAAATATGCAAAATAAACTGCTATGCACTTTCTCTGCATACATGACAGGGCATGTAACATTTATTTTTACAGCACATAGAATAACTATTGCAGGGGCATTTTGCTGTCAAGTTTACAGCATTGATTTTGAACTATATCATGAAATAATATCATGTTTTGCCAAATCACTATCTCTGTGGTTATTAAGTTACTAGAATTGGAAAATTTCTGTAAGCAGCAGGCACTGTGACAGAAATATCAATGTAGTGAGTACTGGGGAACATGCATTTTCTATTAAAATGTGAAGCCCTTGAACACGGAGAGAAAGATTTATATAATAGATAAGGGGAGATAGATTAACTCTCCCAATATTCACGTGGCAATTGTCTAAATTTAGGCTTTTGGACTCCCTAAATACCATGAGCTTCTGCCTGATGGGTTTTGAAAAAATAAGTTTGTGTGTCAGCACCTTTACAAGGTAGATAGGGAGCTGAAAGCCATGAGGCAGAGGGCAGTTTCAACCAGCTTGTATGATGCATTATGAAAGTCTGGAATAACCCATTCAGAGTAAATGTCAGATTGTATACACATTACACATTCAATTTTAGAAATATGAGTGTGATTCAGGCTATTCGAGTCAGTCATACTCATGAAAATATACAGTTAGCAATGAGTCTCATGACTATGAAATATCTTTGGAAGAATAGGCAATTCTTGCATTACAAAACATCACATGGTAGATCATCCATGAAACATGTATTTACTGAGCTCTTACCTGTGCAAAACATTGTGGGTGGCACTGTAGATGATGCCAATGGTATATGAGAGAACGGATTTACTCCCAAGAAGCCTATGAGTAGAGCAGAGCTGTCTGAACGTCTTTTTGAACGAAGGAGGAATAGAGTCCTGTCAAGCTGGGTTGCGGGAAACATGGCAACCGAAGAGATATCTGAACGGGAAGTCTATAACGCACATTGCGAGGATTTGGCTTCTCGATTCCTTCTGAATGAATCTATTGTTGAAGAAGAAACTAATAATAAGCTAGAACCAGCTTAGACAACTGTATAAGAAAATAGCTGCAAATCAGAAACCCTGCAAAATAGAAAGAGGTAAGGGCTCCAAGAAAGTGCAGATTATGAAATATGTTTGAGAGAAGGAAGAGAAGAAAGGAAGAAAATAGGCAAAGAGGAAGAGTGAGGGACAGAGAGAGAAAGAAGTTTCCAGATGGAGACTGTCACTTCATTTTGTAGGAATGTGAAGTCAGACAACAAGTAATGTACTCCTAAAGTAATTTAAGGCCAGATCTGACCTCATGGTCAGTGGGAAGTCATTAATATTTGTAAGTAGTAAAGGAATTTAAACAGACTTGTACTTTTTAGTAAGACTAATTTGATCTACAGTTTATAAAATAGATTTTTTGAGCACTGGGTATACTATTGAGGCAGAATGTGTAAAAGTTGGTGATGTCCTAAGCTTGGAAAAAGGACACAAATGCAGGAATCTATTGAGGCAGAATCTGTTGAATGATGACTGTTTATAGAACAATGCATGTTCAAAGGTATTTACTGTGTGCCTGTTCTTTATGGATCGGTCAGGGTGTTGACACTAGAAATTCACAGGGAACAAGGTAAATATGGTCCCTGACTGCATATTACTTACCCTCTAGTGGGGAAAGGGACTTCTTGAATTAAGTGATTTGAAATTATTCATTCATTTATTTAGCAGATTTTTATTGAGAACCTACTATCTGTACAACACTGTGCTAAGCTCAGGAGATAGAGCAATAAGCCATGCAATCATGGTCAGTGTTCCAAAAGTAACAGGGAGTGACAGGAGTGTGCATCAGTGACATGTACCTAGGCTAAGGGAAACAGGAGGAAAATAATTGAGTGTGACTTTCAGGAGGCAAGCTATCGTTCTTTATAATTCCTCAGCGTTCTCTTCCTGCAAAAACATAGCTGGATGTTTTCACCCTTATTCTAGAAGCCTCAAAGTTGTTCAGTTGGATTTCAAAGACCAATCCTGATATCAAGTGGAAGACATAGGCAGCTCCAGCACTATAATCTCCATTAGTCACAAAGTAACCCATACTGCCTGACAAGGAGCTCTCTGGGAGGGATTCGTGCTCCCGGCATGAGGAGCCATGCCTGGGTCCACTTCCTTCAGGGTCACCAGGGCCCTCAGTCTAACAGCCCAAATATACCGAGCACTTGCTGTTCCCAGTAGCCCCTGTGAACACATGACCTCAAGCTAGGATTTCTTGATATACAGACTCATTGTGCTTTGGTCTCCCCTCCCACTCCACGCCCTCCACCTCTTAGACGAGAGTAACAGGTGGGCTGAGTCCTTCTTCTGGATCACCAACCCTTAATATCTGCTGAACCAAAGCAAGCTTATCTCTTCCCAAAATGCCCCTAGGAAATGAATGCACCCCTGACTCTGGCCAGGGAGTGCTTGTTAACATTCCTCAGAGGCCATCATCAACCAGAGAATATAGCCTTGTAAGAAAGATGGCGCTAATCACCATACTGCTTACAAGAACAGTTTTGGAAGGATAGGGCTTGATCTCCTTGCATGTCTGTTTCTTCCACCAAAGAGCTTCTTGAGAGCAAAGAGTTTGCTTTATACATCTTTAAATTCATAACACTTAACAGAGCACCTGACAATCAACAAATATTTGTAAGATGGTTGGATACAGAAAGCAAGGTTTGGGTGTGCTACCACAGTACAAAATGAGCAAATGAGCAAATGAAAGGTTCCAGGGGGTTCTGTGCTGATGAAGTGCAGGACTTGCAAAGACAGTGCCCTTCCAGGAAGGTGTCACTGATGGGGAGGGAGGCAGTGCACTCTGCAAGCGCTGCGGGGTCAAAGGAGTGATGACAACTCAGGAGACTGAGAATGTCCCTGATGGATGGCCTATCCTCTGTGATTGATGAGAGATGGAAAAGAAATTTAAAAACTGAGGAGAAATGGCACAGGTTGGTGAATTATCTTAGAAAGGGAGAAAGAGGAGCGAATTGGGAGGGAAGATAGAAGAGATTTATAGAGATAAAAATCCCTGTAGTCCCCATGCTGAGTGCTTTAAAGATAAGAACATTTTTGAAGATTACCGTACTGTGTTCCTTCATATAGCTATGTTTGTTATCTCCCTGTTTGTACTTCTTATATCACAGAGATTTAAGTCTACAAATAGTTTTGAAACATCAATTTAAATAACATTTACAAAGATACCACAGCTGTTATATGTTGTTGTTTCCATATCTATAATGTGTCATTTCACACAAATCACAATGTGCAAATACGTTCTACAACAATCCATTAAAATTGTCTTTAATAAGGTTTTCTGTTTTTCATTGTGAGATATATTTTAAATAATGTTTCATGAGGACCTTCTTATTTACTTTTTTATGTTTACTTACATTTTAGCCACATATTTACCTCTTCATGTATCGATAGTGGTATTCATATTTCATATAAATCTGTCTTTCTCTGTCTCTTTTTGTCAAACTAAGATTAGTTAAGCCCTGAAGAACTTAAAAAATTAAAAAAACATTTTAACTAAATTCCCAATAGAAGTCCATATGTATAACAAAATAAGGAAAAATTGAAATAATAAAATGAGATTGGAAATTCCACTCATGATTGTGTTTATGTGATTAGCCAACCCACATTTTTTGCTTTTAAATGGTTCTGGCTACTTATGTAATGGATAGACAGATGAATTAGGGGAACACACCCTATGTAAAATTGAAATGAAACTGAATCCTACTGTACACTGAATTTAAATTTTTAAATATTTAACATTAAGTAGGTCAACAGCTTTGTTATATAGACAATCACATTTGCCATGTTGTCAATAAAAATATTTTTATAACAGTTTTATTGCTATATACTTCACATATTATCCAATTCACCCTTTTAAAGTGTGCATTCCAAAGTGAATACTATGTCTACAAAGTCTTGCAACCACTACCCCAGTCAACTTTAGAACATATTCTTCATTCCCAAAAGAAAATCTAGAGCTGTTAGCTGGGACTCCCTATTTCCCCTCAACACCCCCAGCCCTAAACATCTGCTCATCTACTCTTTGTCTCTACAGAATTTCCTAGTTTGAAGTTTTTCTTTAAATGCAATCAAACAATTTGTGGTTTTGGTGCCTGGAGTGTTTCACTTAGCATGTTCTCAAGGTTCATCATGTTGCAGTTTGTACCATTACTACGCTAATTTTTATTGCCAAGTAATATTCCATGGTAGGGCTCTGCCACCTAATTTTTATCCATTCATCAGTTGATGGATGTCTGGGTTATTTAAACATTAATAATATATATAGTTAGCCTTATGAAAAATGTAAAATCACACAAATAAATAAACATTAAAATAGGTGTGAGTTTTCCAAAGTTTATTTCATGGGCTTTCCAAAATAGAATTGTTATAGGAGGAATTAAATACTTTGGTTTTCTTGACGTACGTTTATAGTTTTCATGTCTATTTAGGGAGTAAGCTTGTGTTTCTAAATCAGCCACCTTTAAGACCTGTAATGCTGATGCAGAATAAAATAGTCATTTTTTATCAATTTAATCTAGCTTTGACTTCTTTGTTCATTGTGATAATTTGTTGTGAGCAAATGACACATAGAAATAAACATATTTGGGGGCTTCCGGGAAGATGGCGGCGTGAGCAGGGTGGCAGAAATCTCCTCCAACACTATATTTATCTACGAAAATACAGCAAATACATCTATTCCTAAAAGAGAGACCAGAATACACAGGAAAGTGCACAGCGTGGAGCTACACCCGAGAGGTCTCGGCACCCCAAGAGGTGGGTAAGATACGGAGCCGCGACCCGGCGGGACCGAGCACTCCTCCACCCCAGCACACCAGCGGGAGGAGAAGATTCAGAGCCGGGAGGGAGTGGAAGTACAACCCGCGAAGTAGCCAGCCCCGGTGATCTGTGCAGGGAGCGCTGACCCACATCGCGCAGTATAGCGGAGATTGGAGAGACAGAGGGGCAGGATCTGAGCAGGGAATGCACCAGGGTGCTTGCAGCTGACTGCCGGGAAGGAAAAAAAAAAGCGCCCGTGTTATTCAGCGGTCTTAAGGAGACAAGAGCCCAGTGGAGGAGCTGGATCGCCCAGGCACACTCAGCCCAGCAGTCTGGGAGTCCTGGGGAGTTTCAGGCGCCTTAGCTCGCGACTGGGGAAGCGTGGCCGTAATTACACTTCTGATTGAGATCAACAGCCTCCCATTCGTTCCCACCCCGGCCAGAGCAATAAAGGGCCCTGGGGAGCGGCACGGAAATGGCTGCGGAATAGTGGGGCAACAGCGCCACCTACAGCATTCCCACGGAATCTACACCCGGTTGTTTTGTTTTGTTTTGTTTTCTTTTCTTTTTTGTTTTCTCTTTTCTTTCTTTTTTTCTTTCTATCTTTCTTTTTTTTTCTTTTTTCTCTTTTTAAAGTCTTAAAGAGCCCAGCTGACATACGTGGCAACTACCAGCGACCACTTCCACAGCCATGAAAAGACAGAGGAATATGGTTCAGACTAAAATCAACCAGACAATACCAGAGAGGGAGCCTGAAGGGATGGAAATACACAATATTCCTGAAAAAGAATTCAGAAAAAAAGTCATAACCATGCTGATGGACCTACAGAGAAATGTGCAAGAGCTGAGGGAGGAAGTGAGGAAAGACAATGGAGAAATCAGACAAGCGATCGATGGGCTTAACAGCAGACGGGATGAGATGCAAGAGACTGTTAAAGGAATAGAAATCAGATAACAGGAATACAGAGAAGCTGATAGATAAAAGGACTTCTAGGAATGAAAGAATATTAAGAGAACTGTGTGACCAATCCAAACAGAACAATATTCGCATTATAGGAGTACCAGAGGAAGAAGAGAGAGAAAAAGGGATAGAAAGTGTCTCTGAAGAAATAATTGCTGGAAACTTTCCCTCGCTGGGGAAGGAAATAGTCTCGCAGTCCACCGAAGCCCACAGAACTCCCAACACAGGGGACCAAAGGAAGACAACACCAAGACACATAATAATTAAGATGGCAAAGATCAAAGGTAAAGACAGAGTATTAAAGGCAGCTAGAGAGAGAAAAAAGATCACCTACAAAGGAAAACCCATCAGACTATCATCAGACTTCGCAACAGAAACCTTACAGGCCAGAAGAGAATGGCATGATATATTTAACGTTATGAAACAGAAGGACCTCGAACCAAGAATATTGTATCCAGCACGATTGTCATTTAAATATGATGGAGGGATTAAACAATTTCCAGATAAACGAAAGTTGAGAGAGTTTGCCTCTCATAAACCACCACTACAGGATATTTTAAATGGACTGCTCTAGATGGAAGCACTCCTAAAGCTAAAAAGATGTCACCAGGGAAAATAAAATCATAGCAAAGAAAGCAGACCATCCAAATACTAACTAAAGGGAAAGAATAAAACACCTAGTGTAGAAAGAATGGAGGAGGAAGAATAAGAAGGGAGAGAAATAAAGAACCATCAGACAGTGTTTATAATTACTTAACAAGAAAGTTAAGTTAGATTGTTACATAGTAAACAGGCAACCCTTGAACCTTTGGTAACCACGAATCTAAAGCCAGCAATGGCAATAAGTACATACCTATCAATAATCACCATAAATGTAAATGGACTGAATGCACCAATCAAAAGACACAGAGTAACAGAATAGATAAAAAAGCAAGACCCATCTATATGCTGCTTACAAGAGACTCACCTCAAACCCAAAGATATACACAGACTAAAAGTGAAGGGATGGAAAAAGATATTTCATGCAAACAACAAGGAGAAAAAAGCAGGTGTTGCAGTACTTGTGTCAGACAAAATAGACTTCAAAATGAAGAAAGTAGCAAGAGATAAAGAAGGACATTACATAATGATAAAGGGGTCAGTCCAACAAGAAGATATAACCATTATAAATATATATGCACCCAACACAGGAGCGCCAGCATATGTGAAACAAATACTGACAGAATTAAAGCAGGAAATAGACAGCAATGCATTCATTTTAGGAGACTTCAACACACCACTCACTCCAAAGGACAGATCAACCAGACAGAAAATAAGTAAAGACACAGAGGCACTGAACAACACACTAGAACAGATGGACCTAACAGACATCTACAGAACTCTACACCCAAAAGCAACAGGATACACATTCTTCTCAAGTGCACATGGAACATTTTCCAGAATAGACCACATACTAGGCCCCAAAAAGAACCTCAGTAAATTCAAAAATATTGAAATCCTACCAACCAACTTCTCAGATCACAAAGGTATAAAACTAGAAATAAATATTAGAAAGAAATCAAAAAGGCTCACAAATACATGGAGACTTAACAACATTCTCCTAATTAATCAAACGGTTAACGACCAAATCAAAACAGAAATCAAAGAATATATGGAGACTAATGACAACAACAACACAAAGCCACAACTTCTGTGGGACGCAGCAAAGGCAGTTCTAAGAGGAAAGTATATTGCAGTCCAGGCCTATTTAAAGAAGGAAGAACATTTCCAAATGAATAGTCTAAAGACACAATTACTGAAATTGGAAAAAGAAGAACAAATGAGGCCCAAAGTCACCAGAAGGAGGGACATAATAAAGATCAGAGAAGAAATAAATAAAATTGAGAACAATAAAACAATAGAAAAAAAATCAATGAAACCAAGAGCTGGTTCTTTGAAAAAATAAACAAAATAGATAAACCCCTAGCCAGACTTATTAAGAGAAAAAGAATCTACACACATAAACAGAATCAGAAATAAGAAAGTAAAAATAACGACAGACTCCACAGAAATACAAAGAATTATAAGAGAATATTATGAGAATCGATATGCTAACAAGCTGGAAAACATAGAAGAAATGGACAACTTCTTAGAAAAATACAACCTTCCAAGACTGATCAAGCAAGAAACAGAAACACTAAACAGACCAATCACCAGCAACGAAACTGAATCGGTAATCAAAAAACTACCCAAGAACAAAACCCCCGGGCCTGATGGATTCACCTCTGAATTCTACAAGACATATAGAGAAGAAATAACACCCATTCTCCTTAAAGTTTTCCAAAAAATAGAAGAGGAGGGAATACTTCCAAACTCATTCTATGAAGCCAGCATCAATCTAATACCAAAACCGGGCAAAGACCTCACCAAAAAAGAAAATTACAGACCAATATCCCTGATGAACATAGATGCAAAAATACTCAACAAAATATTAGCAAACCGAATTCAAAAATACATCAAGAGGATCATACACCATGATCAAGTGGGATTCATCCCAGGGATGCAAGGATGGTACAACATTCGAAAATCCATCAACATCATCCACCACATCAACAAAAAGAAGAACAAAAACCACATGATCATCTCCATAGATGCTGAAAAAGCATTTGACAAAATTCAGCATCCATTCCTGATTAAAACTCTCAACAAAATGGGTATAGACGGCAAGTTCCTCAACATCATAAAGGCCGTATATGACAAACCCACAGCTAACATCATACTTAACGGCGAGACGCTAAAAGCTTTTCATCTGAGATCGGGAACAAGACAGGGATGCCCCCTCTCTCCACTGTTATTCAACATAGTACTGGAGGTCCTAGCCACAGCAATCAGACAAAACAAAGACATACAAGGCATCCAGATTGGTAAAGGAGAAGTCAAATTGTCACTATTTGCAGATGACATGATACTGTACATAAAAAACCCTAAAGATACCATTCCAAAACTATTAGAACTAATATCTGAATTCAGCAAAGTTGCAGGATACAAAATTAACACACAGAAATCTGTTGCTTTCCTATACACTAACGATGAACTAACAGAAAGAGAAATCAGAAAAACAATTCCATTCACAATTGCATCAAAAAGAATAAAATACTTAGGAATAAACCTAACAAAGGAAGTGAAAGACCTGTACTCTGAAAACTACAAGACACTCCTAAGAGAAATTGAAGAGGACACTAACAAATGGAAATGCATCCCATGCTCTTGGCTAGGAAGAATAAATATTATCAAAATGGCTATACTACCTGAAGCAACATACAGATTCAACACAATCCCTATCAAACTACCAACAGCTTTCTTCAATGAACTCGAACAAATAATTCTAAAATTCATATGGCACCACAAAAGACCCCGAATAGCCAAAGCAATCCTGAGAAGGAGGAATAAAACAGGGGGAGTTACACTCCCTGACTTCAAGCTCTACTACAAAGCCACAGTAATCAAGACAATTTGGTATTGGCACAAAAACAGACCCACAGACCAGTGGAAGAGAATAGAAAATCCAAACATTAACCCAAACATATACAGTAAATTAATATTTGATAAAGGAGCCTTGTATATACAATGGGGAGATGACAGCCTCTTCAGCAGCTGGTGTTGGAAAAACTGGACAGCTACATGTAAGAGAATGAAACTGGACTACTGTCTAGCCTCATACACAAAGGTAAACTCAAGATGGATCAAAGACCTGAATGTAAGTCATGAAACCATAAAACTCTTAGAAAAAAACATAGGCAAAAATCTCTTGGACATAAACATGAGCAACTTCTTCATGAACATATCTCCCCGGGCAAGGGAAACAAAAGCAAAATGAACAAGTGGGACTATATCAAGCTGAAAATCTTCTGTACAGCAAAGGACACCATCAGTAGAACAAAAAGACATCCTACAGTATGGGAGAATATATTCATAAAAAACGTATCTTATAAAGGGTTGACATCCAAAATATATAAAGAACTCATGCACCTTAACAAACAGAAAGCAAAGAATCCAATTAAGAAATGGGCAGAGGACATGAATAGACACTTCTCCAAAGAAGAAATTCAGATGGCCAACAGGCACATGAAAAGATGCTCCACATCACTAATCATCAGAGAAATGCACATTAAAACCAATGAGATATCACCT